>WFKH01010931.1:70021930-70039782 GCA_016163765.1 Magallana hongkongensis
CTCTCTCTCTCTCTCTCTCTCTCTCTCTCTCTCTCTCTCTCTTGTTGCAAGTAACTAATATTTTATGTAAACAGGTCTAGGCAACCTCCGTTTTTGAGGATAGATTTTATCCTCCAAAATTGGAGGATAGATGCTTGCGCCCCCTGGTGGATTTTTTCAAATGAAGGGCAATTAACTCTGATCATACAAAGGGAGTTAACTATGGCATAAAGTATAATTATCAGACAATTAAAAAAAAACTTATTTAGCTGTCATTAATTATAATTATTTATGATATTTAATAAATATTAAAGTTTAAATAATTGCAGGGCTGATTTTAAAGAAAAAAAATTTTTCAGGCAAAGACTGTCACATTTTTTTTAACCATTCAGTATAACTGATATTTATATATGGTATTATTTTGATTATTAAAATTTGACAATGTATTTTTGTGTTGAGGGATTAGTTTTTCATAATAATAAATAATCTATGTATTAATTTAGGAAATAAGAGTAACAAAGTTCCTAAGGTATGCACACATTTACTTTGTACATGGCGTACCATGCAGATCAAGATAATTATTGTTTATGCATGTCTAAACGTGAATTAATTCATTATGTTTGAAAGAGGAATAAACATCACCATTTTGTGATTTTTATTAAATAAAACAGTTGAAAATGGTCTTCGTCATTTGAAAAACTAAGCACAGGAAGTACAAACTTTAAAAGCATATTGTGAAAATACTATACATAGAATTTCAAATCGCCGCATACAATCATTAGTTTATTTCAGGAACTTTAATATCCATATGGTCTGGTGCTTGCATTTTTTCATTAACGATATGAACGAAGCCTTTGAAATATACCCATGCTATCCTCCAAAAATGGAGGATAATTTCACCCACAATGCAATGCGACTTTCCATATTTGGTAAAAAATTGACTTCCATCTTGAAATTGAGCTATCCTCCAAAAACGGAGGTTGCTTAGACCTGGTAAAGTAATACATGTAGCCTTAACGGTAATCTGATCAAAATACAGATCTCTACACAAGTGCACAGATTGCAGTAACGGGCGTTTTCGGTATAAAAAAAAAGTAATAATAATAAAGCAGTAATATCATACGCGCTTTCGATTTTTGCATTTCATAGACCGCCTGAAACCGAACATAAAATTATGCATGATTCAGAGAGGTACATTAGAAATCACAAGTAAAGCACAATTTTGAAGAAAAGTTATCCCTGTGTAAAAGCGTGTGTATAACTATTACATAACACCTTCTCTCTGTGACAGCACTCGTGCTCTGACCACGTGCCATGAGAAATCTTTTCGAATGTTGGGACACCTTTCTCTCTCTCTCTCTCTCTCTCTCTCTCTCTCTCTCTCTCGTTTCAAATAAACTTACTCTTATGTACATGTAAAGTAAATACTACATGTCTGTACATGAAGCCGTTTTCAGAACAAAAGTAAAATATCAAAGAGTTTGAAATCTGAAATAGCGCGTTACTTTTTGAAGGCGACAATGAATACCATACGCCCTTTCGATTTTTTCAATAGGTAAACCGCTTGAATTCGAACTCAATATCATGAATAATTCAGATAGGTACATTGTAAATAAGTTATCCTTGTGTATACGCATGTGAATAACTATTGCATAAGACTTCCTGTTCATGACAGCATCCGTGGTCTGATCACGTCTCGAGTATGTTAAGACACCTCTCTCTCTCTCTCTCTCTCTCTCTCTCTCTCTCTCTCGTTGCAAATAACAAATATTTATGTTAAGTAATACATGTAATCTTATCAAAATACAGATCTCTACACAAGTGCACAGATTGCAGTAACAGGCGTTTTCGGTAAAAAAAAAAAAGTAATAATAACTAGACTCTTGTTGCTATAGCAACAAAAAGGTCTTCCGTTCTTATAAACGTGTATCAATCTGTTAAAAATCAATGCTTCTGCTAAGTAGAAAATATATTCCACATAATATTTACTTTGAAGAAAACTCTCAGAACTTACAATATGTTAAACATAGAAAATGAAGAAAAAAACCCTTTTTAAAAGTATTTTCTGACAACCGAAAGTTACGTTGATTCAAGCAAAACATGTTTTACATATCTACATACATACGTATATCATCCCACAAAGTTTGGATGTTCTAGTCTTTACCGTATTTGAGACATCATGGATACAACGTTTATTGTCTGAGGACAGGAAACGGACGACAGGAAGTGATCAATGAAACTAAAGTTAGTATTTCTCGAGCATTTGCCTATCAAACATTATTGTTTATCATGCTAACTAAAACTGTTCAAGAAAAATGTTAAACTTATAAACAACGTGATTTGTTTGAATCCTTCCAGTGAGGACCGGAAGTGACGGTTGAAAAAATGAAAAAAGTAAAACACATCTTCTATCAATTGACTATCATTCATGAAAGTTTCGTGTCTTGATCACTTATACTTTCTGAGATCTGGCGGGTACAAAATTTGGTTTAAAAAAGCTTGCGATATTTGAGATATCTCACCGGAAGTAGAATGTTTTTGTTAAAAATCGCATATATGACTTTTGTAAGAATTAATACTATTATATTCATTCTATGTAAAACAACTTAAAAAAGGTAAAGAAAAATTTGAAGTGCTTCCGGTGACGACCGGAAGTTACGCCGAACAAAACAAAATAGTTTCAACACATCTGCATACATGGGTCTATCATCCCGCAAAGTTTAGTTGTTCAAGTGGTTACCATATTTGAGATCTCATGTAGTCATTACTTTTTGTCTCGGGACAGGAAACGGACAAACGCAAGTGCTCAATGAAAAGAAAAGTTACTATTTTTTTAACATTAGACAAAACTTCTTTATTGCTTATCAATTTAACTAAAACTATCAAAGAAAAACAGTTTAACTTATAAACAACTTGATTTGTTTGAAATCTTCCGGTGTGGACCGGAAGTGACGATCGACAAAATAAAAGAGATTAATCCCAACTTCTATCTAATGTCTATCATCCATGTAAATTTCCTGTCTTGATCACTTACAGTTTCTGAGATCTCGCGGGTACAAAATTTGTTTTAAAAAAGCTACCAGAGATATTTGAGATATCTCACCGGAAGCAGATTTATTTTCTTTATTTAACATCGGATATTTGACATATGTAAGGATTTATACTTATATTTCAATTCCATGAAAAAAAAAATTAAATGCGTAAAAAAAATTAATTTTTTAAGTGCTTCCGGTGACCACCGGAAGTTACGCCGAACAAAACAAAATAGTGTAAACACATCTACATATATAGGTCTATCATCCTGCAAAGTTTGATTGTTCACGTCATTACCATATTTGAGATCTCGAAGAGTCAAGTTTTTTTGGGGGGGACAGGAAACGGACAAACGGAAGTACGCAGTGAAAATTGAAAGTTAGTAATTCTTATGCATTTGACAACAGGACTTTATTGCTTATCAATTTATCTAAATCTATCAAAGAAAAACAGTTAAACTTATAAACAGCTTGATTTGTAAGAACTCTTCAGGTGTGGACCGGAAGTGACGGCCGAGAAAATAAAAGCAGTTAAACACATCTTCATTCAAATGTCTATCATCCATGAAAGTTTCGCCTTTTGATCACTGATACTTTTTGAGATCTCGCAGGTACAAAATTTATTTTTAGAAAGCTACCTGAGATATTTGAGATATCTCACCGGAAGTGGAATTTTTCTGTTGATTGAACATCGATTAGATGAAATAAATAAAGATTTATACTTATATATTCATTCTATGTAAATTAAATTAAATACGTAAAAAAAAATATTTTTGAAGCACTTCCGGTGACGACCGGAAGTTACGACGAACAAAACAAAATAGTTTAAACACATCTACAGCTATAGGTCTATCATCCTACGAAGTCTGAATGCTTAAGTCTTCATCGTTTCTGAGATCTCGATGTGACAAGCTTTTTGTCACGGGACAGGAAACGGACGACAGGAAGTGAATTTTGAAAAAATGAAAAAACGCCTCGAGGTATTATCATTTTCAATCATTCCTGAAAATTTCAAGAAAATCTATCAAGGCATCTGTGAGAAATCTTGTGGCCAAAAATTGGGAAAAAAATAATAATAATAAAACATTACAATCACTATAAGGTCTTCCGTTAGAAACGGAAGACCTTAAAAAGAAACAAAGCAATAACAAGAATGTCTTCAATTTGAAAAGGAAGACCTTAATAAATGTTTTAAAATATACAATCATACACGATAATTGTCATTAAATACTTAAACATTAGCATTTATTATGAGTTCTGGGAAAACAGTTGCATTCCAGAAAACGATGTTGAATTGTATGAATAAATCATATATAAAATACTTTATAAAAAAAAAATCCTTAAATTTTAACTACAAATATTTCCGTTTCATTATTTTGGGCTATAAAACAACTTCCTGGATTTCATCGAAGTTGGAATTTATTTTCTAAAAATGAAATAAAGTAAGACAAAAAATGAGTTATGATTTTCCTCAATTTCGGCATTTGATAATTTTATTATTGTTTTAATTTTTTGTCAATATCTGCAGAAATTGTAAGAGAAAAATTGTCAATGATATTTTGAAAGCAGTAGTTACCAAAAATATCATTGTATAATACGACAGTATTCTATGCTGTTAACAATCATTCAAGAGAACTTCTATATTTATCAATTTTTAAAAGTACTGAAATTCAGTTTGTTAATAATATGGGAAGTTAAGTAGATTGCAATCAAATATATAACAACTTCCTTATTACATAAATATCAAGGATGTAACAAATTATAAAAACGTTATAATCCTATTCAACGCTATCATACAAATATTTCATTGCCGATATTTTTTTTAATGTTAATCAATTCAATATGACATTGACTGTTTGGAATTTTTAACTATTGTGTCTATGTTTAAAGGACAGGTGACACAATCACAAAAACATTGACCAACAAGTTGGATTGTGAGTGTGATACAATTTCTGCAAAATTTGCTACTCCCATCTGTTTTACAGCTATTGCTGAATTACTGAGCTGATAAGACGCTTTACCTCAATATGCATATCTGAAGCCTCTGAGATCAGAAACCTTCGGTGGGACGTAATAGCCGACACACACTACCCATTCACTGTATCTTTCAGCCATAGGTAGTTCTAACTTGCTCTTATCTTAAATCTGAAGTCAATAAATTATGATAATTGCTATTAAAAGTTCAAGAACCTTGTACATAAACATGAAACCCCATTTCTTTTTCCTCAGCAATTATGAATAGGAGTAAATTTGTTAGCTGTTAAATTAACTTTTTATTGACATAATTGTGCTGAAAAAAATGTGTCAGATGTTGGATTTTCAAAACAGAAAAGTCATCAAAAATATATTGGAATTATTGTTGCTAAAGAAAGGATTTTGTTTTGACAACACATAGTAAGTGATAATGTATAAAGACTTTTCATAACCAGGAATTTCACCGGATCTTAAACCCTAAATAAACCCTAATTAAGTTAATTAGACTTAATAAAATACTTTTGATCTAAGAAGTATTACCAGAAATCGTGGTACCTGTAAGCAAATATGTTTGTAAATTTCTTGAGTTCCACAAAATCAGGGGTATACCTTAATCTTAATACTAATATCTCAATCATCTTTTAATTTCATTTTTGAGTATGTTATTTGATCATGTTTGTTAATTGAAATTCAATCAAAATAAAACAGTAGATTTTTGAAATAGTATTCAGGTTTTAAAAACGTATTAATCTCAGACTCATTGATTTTTATACAAATGTAATTTGATCTTTTTTTTAATAGTTTATGAAGATTATTTTGGTAGTACTTCTGAGTTGTTAATAATTTTTTCTCTATTGATCAAACCTTTTAAAAAAACCCAAAACGAGCTGTTATGCACACTGATGACTTCTTATATATACTGACATTATAGATTCGAATGGACAATGAATGATTTTTTTTACAGCAACACCTATTGTTACAAATAGTACACAAAAAATGCTTTATATGTGATATAATAAAAATCTAACTCATCGTGCTCAAAGTTGAGTTTTTTTTTAATGAAAAAAATATTTAGATTAATATCAACCTTATTCAAATAAACGTTTTGGATCTGCAGGATTGGATCGATATGCATTTTCGAACAATATATCTCAAACTTTACTGAATATCGAGAATCTAAACAAGTTGTTGCCTGTCTGGCTGACAGGATGATAATCTGCTATTATCAATCACAGAATTTTCATATTTATTTTAATAATTACTTTTGTTTTCATTTTCTATTACCGGTAACCTATGTACACAAAATTTCTCAAAAACTCCATTAACCAATATCTTGTACATTCTATAATCTCACTACTTTGTTTTCAGGAGAGGGTTCATACACTAAGCTATTCAATAAAATATGTTTTTGATAAATTCACTTTCATCTGATAGTGCTTTATTTCAAATCATCATTTGCAACACAAATACACTATCCTGTGTAAATAAATCCTCGTCCATTGCTCTGTTTACTATATAGCAAATTTGCTGACTATGTGATCTTTGACGAATAACACACAGGAGTTTCTTATCTCATTAAAGATCGGAGATCTGCTGCAGCTGGGATTTTCAGGACACTTTATTGAGCTGTGTGTTCTTACCTGATGCTAGTCAAATGGGAAAATTGTTATAAACTGATTTATATTTATCAAAGAAAATGTTTTTAGAAGAAAATGATTTTGTGTCACCTGTCCTTTAAGATAGCAATCTTTCCCTTTTTTGGATATGTTGGATTAACCATGTCTCATTTTAAAAGAAGTCACCCTCGTGTTATTCTTTACATAAGGTTATTCGATCCTTAACTCAATGTACTGTTTTGTACATGATATAGAATTAAAACCAACAAATTTTTCTTTTCGAATAATGCAATTTACTAGGTTAAAATGTTTAATCAGCAGCCATTTAATGAAAAATATTAATGTGTAAGTGCGAGTTCAACTTTTATAGGCTACCTTACAACTGGAATTGGTGTCTTGTTTGATACAAATAAGTCAAAGATAGGGATTTTTATCGATGTGTGATGAAATTAACAAACAACACATTTTGAAACATGAGCACAACAAATATAGGATGTTCGCAAAAAATTCAAATCTGAATGTAACGCCTTTTTTCCTCAGCTAAAGAAATTGATATGTAGTTTAACATTACCTGCATACGTCACAATACGATGCGCATGCATAACGTACAAATTCTGCTTGAAATTATATAAATTAACATATTTTAAAAAAAATAAGAAGCCTTGTTTCTTCAACTTATAATTAAATAATTAAAATGGAAGGAAATGATATATTTTCTACCTAGATTGTACTCTTAACACATATTAAAACAGGACAGTTTCGACTTTTTTAGTAATTCACTTTTTGATATTTTTTAGTTATCCAATATTGCTGAGGACTGTATGTCAATCAACCAGGGAGAAGACATTTTCTGAAAATGAAGGTTATGTTTTTAACCATATAAAGCGCTCAAATGCTTATTTTTCAGTTTTTTACATTATGACATTTTTTTAAATCCCATGTTTAATCAAATTCCATAAATTTTACAAATACATAGATTTGTAAAAGTGCCCATTTTATTTTTTCCAGCATGTGATTAGCCCTATTTAAATTAAATTATAATAGGGAAATGATAGCATTGATCTTGGGTGGGTATCCTTCCGCTTACAAATTGAGCGTGTTTGTATTTACCAATTTATTTACCATTTCATCGACGTATAAAATATCTGAGTGAATCTACGCCGTGTCAGAAAGGTATTTTATCTTTATATTTTTTTCAACACAATAGACGTGTCATAATTGTGTTTTGAAACTAAAAAGTGTGTTATGCATGATACGTATGAAGTAAAACAGTCTAATTTTCGGATGAGAAACATTCTATTACATTTTATGTTATGTTGGATACTGCATTCTACAAAATACTCTGTGACAAAACAACCGAACTACAATCAAACTAAGGAACTACCAAACCGCAATCAGTCTGAAGAATATCTTTGTAACAGGTGCTAAGGAATTTGTGATAAAAAAAAAACTTTATGTTTATTTTCCTTGCTAAAATTGAATACATTTTCGTCTTCATCAATAATTTTATTTGTATAATACGGAAATTGTGTTTTGCTTCAAAATATTTAAAAATTACATATTTATTTAAAATAAAATTGTCATTGTTTTGCAAATGAAAATGAAGACAACCTCCTAATCCTTGCTGCTACAATGAATACTGGAACAAAGATTCTAACAGTTGTACATGTAAGTTTTGTGATCATTGATAAATATCAATAAGTGAAGCGCAAGTTAACGACTGGGAACAAGTCTAAATGTCCGTAATGCTATCTGTTATTTTCTATTTTCATGTTACATTTGTTGCCAAGATATTTCAGTCAAATTTCAGAATCAAGCACAATAAAATAATGATTGACATTATGTAATTTAATCGATTTTTACAGATAAAATATGTATAATGCTCTTTTCGTATAAATTGTATTCGATCCGCTATTGACTACAGAAGGTGTTAAAACTTTTTTTACGTTTTGAAAGATTTTTAAAAGTATTTCTGTTTTATTTTAAAGAATGTCCAATCGGAAGTTATGGCTGGAATTGTAAATCAAGCTGTTCTCCTGGATACTTTGGAAAATTGTGTCAGGTTCCTTGTCTATGCAATGCATCGGAATGCCACACTCTAACTGGCTACATCACGACAAATTGTATATTTTTGTGATTTTCATTTAGTATTGCCTTCTAGCATATCAACTTTTTAAACGTAAAATGCCTTAACTATAAAATATTGAATATTAATTAGATGCGAATTCAAAATATATATTTCATATAAGTTTTGATTCTTTAATTGATTTGTAATAATTAATGTTGTTTTTGACAACACTGTCAGACATTTCTAACATTACTGTTTATGTGTCTAATTAGATTTCACGAAGTTATTTTTATGTGAATAAGTTCAAATATCAAAATCAAAATATTTTCTGAAAAGTGCTGGTTTTATTACATTTTATCTGAATCTTGATTGCAGATTAAACTTTTTTAATAAGTAATGATCTTAAGGTTAGACTCTATTGATATAAAGATATCAAATTAATTTCAGAAGTTTTAAAAGAAATCATTTTATTCATTGATTATTTATTTAAAATTTATTTTCGATATTCCTTTACAAAATGCCTTCAGTATACACGTTATGAAATATTTTTAATAATCATCAAATAGAATATGCTAGTTTCTTTAAAATCTAGATTCTCGGTCCACTATCATGTTAAATACAACGCAACTTCCACAATCAAGTTTACAGCATGTCAAAAGGCGTCGAAGCAGAGCTATCAACATACAGAGGTATCATTATCATCAAGAAAAAGATTATTGCAATGTTTTTGGATAAAAAAAAATTGAATAAAAATAAATCAATCAAAATTAATCAGATATGGCACTTTTGTTTACTAGATACAAATTTAAAGATAATTCCCAATATCGACATTATTAAATACTCAATTCAAAACGCAAGAAACTTTATTTTTAATTAGATTCTGTTTGTATTTTTCAATTTGTATACCATTTATTTAACATTAATTGTATTCTTTTTACTATTCTTTTAATTACATTTTTATAATTGATCAAGATCAACCACACGCTTTCTCTGAGGAAAGCTGTGTTGCAACCACTATTGAAATAAAACCACTATTGAAATAAATTATTTCAATAGTGGTTGGGAATGTATTTCATCAGAAGAATCCCTTTGGAACCACTATTGAAATAAACCACTATTGAAATAAATTATTTCAATAGTGGTTGGGGATGTATTTCATTAGAAGAATCCTTTTGCAACTACTATTGAAATACAACTACTATTGAACTAATCATTTCAATAGTGGTTGGGGATCCATTTATTATAAGAATAATTTTACAGCCACTATTGAAATACAACTACTATTAAAACTATTTTTCCAATCGTAGTTGGGAATGGATTTCTTTATAGATATTACTTTGTAATCACTATTGAAACACATTTGGAAAGAAAGAAGTTGTATATCATTTTTGCAAACAATTTTCAAATGCAAGAAACACTTTATCTAACGAACAATTTCAAATACAGAATTTAGGTATTATAAACTTGCATATTTTACCGTAATAACCGAGACTATAAAATTAATATTCTATTGTTAGGATTTTCACTGCTGTGCAGAAATAAATAACCAATTCTCGCAGATTTACATACATATAAAATTGTTTTCATATTTTTTCTTTACCTTCCTCTTTCTATAGATATATCATGTTTTATGAAAATTGTTAATAATTAGTACAAGGGTGAAACCAGAACTTTTATTCAAACCCCCTGTATATTAAATGAACAATAAAATTAAACACAACTACTATAGAAATAAACATTGTCGTTTACTCTTAATCAGAGTGGGGGATATTAAATTGGGTTTGACCATCCGTCTGACCGTCTTCCGTCTATTATTCTGTGTGTAACACTTTCGTTAGTCACAACAGAAACAAATTATTTCAATAGTGGTTGGGCATGTATTTCATTACGACTACTATTGAAATGAATTATTTCAATAGTGGTTAGTGATGAAGTTATCTACGACCGTTATTGAAATAAATAATTTCAATAGTGGTTAAGGATGCGTTTTATTACAACCACTATTGAAATAAAGTATTTCAATAGTGGTTGGGATGCTTGTCGTTTTATCTCTATTATTCCGACTGTGTGTAACATTTTCGGTTCCGGATGACAGGTGGTATGGGAAACATGACGATATACAGGTGAATCAAAGTACATCATAATTAAGAAGGGATTCGTCTTCTTGTAAGACACACTTCTTATATTTAGAAATTCCCCTACAGCCTATCATCCAGAAATGAAATGCTATGGGGTTCGTTTTGTTTAAAGAATAAAAAGTTGTTGTTTATAAATATATTGGAAATCTATCAAAATGGCAAAATGCATTGGCACAGGATCAAATGAACTATTTGAAAATAGTTGAAGCCTTATTCAGGCTAAAAAGTCTTAAATTAATAGTCGCAGCCTTATTCAGGCTAATTGACCATGCCTTATTTAGGCATTCAGCGTTTCTTATTCAAGAAACCTTAGATATTATTCAGAGCCGAGCAAAGCAATGACTCTCTCAAAATCAAGATAATCAGCATTTATATAGACAATAATCACATGCCAAACATAAAGCGACTTCTATACAATTTCACAATTTACACAATTAAAGGACGATAATTACAAATTTGCATTTATTTTGGTAATAAAAGTCTCTTTAATATTGTTTTAAAATAAAAAGATTAGTCTATAACAGAAAGTTGTTACACATAGACGGAATAATAGACATAGATATGGCATGCATCTCAACCACTATTGAAATACTTTATTTCAATAGTGGTTGTATTGAAACGCATCCCCAACCACTATTGAAATAATTTATTTCAAATAACCACCATTAAGATAATCTATTTCAATAATGATAATTGTAATGAAATACATTATAAATAATTTTAATGGTGTTTGTTTTCAATAGTTGTTGCAAATTATTTCTTATAGTGAAATTCATAACCAACCACTAATGAAATAATTTATTTATTATTATTAAATTAGGTGGTAGTAAAATTCATCACCATAATTTATTTCAATAGTGGTCGTAATGAAATACATCCCCAACCACTATTGAAATAATTTGTTTCTGTTGTGATTAACGAAAGTGTTATACACAAGCAGAATAATAGACGGAAGACGGTCAGACGGATGGTCAAACCCAATTTAATATCCTCCACTCTGATTAAAAGTAAAGGACAATATTTATTTCTATAGTATTTGTGTTTAATTGATTTAAACATATTTTATTGTATATTTAATATGCAGGAGGTTTGAATAGAAGTTCTGGCAACTTACAAGGTGTTCACCATTGTACTAATTATTAACAATTTTCATAAAACATGATATATCTATTGAAAGAGAAAGGTAAAGAAAAAATATGAAAACAATTTTATATGTATGTAAATCTGCGAGAATTGGTCATTTATTTCTGCACAGCAGTGAAAATCCTAACAATAGAATATTAATTTCATAGTCTCGGTTATTACCGTAAAATATGCAAGTTTGTAATACCTAAATTGTACATTTGGAATTGTTCGTTAGATAAAGTGTTTCTTGATTTGAAAATAGTTTGCAAAAAATGATATACAACTTCTTTCTTTCCAAATGTGTTTCAATAGTGATGGCAGAGTAATATTTATAAAGAAATTCATTCCAAACAACGACTGAAAAAATAATTTTAATAGTAGTTGTATTTCAATAGTGGCTGTAAAGTGATTCTTATAATGAAATACATCCCCAACCTCTTTTGAAATAATTAGTTCAATAGTAGTTGTATTTCAATAGTGGTTGCAAAAGGATTCTTCTAATGAAATACATTCCGAACCACTATTGAAATAATTTATTTCAATAGTGGTTTTATTTCAATAGTGATTGCAAAGGGATTCTTTTAATGAAATACATTCCCAACCACTATTAAAATAATTTATTTCAATAGTGGTTTTATTTCAATAGTGGTTGCAACAAAGCTGCATTGCGTAGAAAAAGAGTCTTGTTGAACCAGACTTTTATAACAGCTCTGGATAAACGCAAATCTTATTTTTTGAATATTATATAACGACCGTTATTTGCTTTAAACTAGGGAGAAGCATTAATTTCAATGATGCCAACAGTCGAAAAATGACAACGTTTGGATTTTATCTGCTCGGTACACTTTCCACCTTCTTTGTCATTGGTTGCTTTCTCCTATTCTACTCGCGGTGAGTTAAAACTGGAACATTACTACCGATTTTCAACAATAAATCAAAAGTAACACATTTGAACTATGCTGGTTCAAATCAAATTTCTTTTTTTTCTTAAGGAGAACGAATATGAATATCAACTGTTGTTTACATGGTGTATGTATCAGACAATTGATATGTTCCTGCATAGATCAAGGTACGAAATAAACACTATATTGTTACTCATAAACAGGTAAACGTAAATAGAATAACACAGTACATTCATGCTGTGTCTTTTGCGTCAACAGCCCATGTAGAACTGTTCAATATATGGTACAATAAATTATACCATTGGCTTCTTGATTTGTGTTTATAAAACTCTAGAGGCGTTATATTATTTAATATTCATTATATATAGTACTTAACAAAGCGCCGACATTAAATCTTTTAAAATTTTTGTTTCTAGTTTGTTAATTACTTAAGGTTTATATTTCTATAGATAGTCTGACAAAAGTGATTCAAGAAGACACTGAACTTTCTACTGTAAATAGAACGTCTTTGTGTGAACAGGTGAAAGAACACGAAGACCCATAATCTGAAATCAGATATTCTCAGTGTATAGAAGAAATCAGTTCTCATTGAGCATGTGGGAAGACAAATTCTTGTCCGATGCGGGAATGCGATTTTTCAGATAAACATAACTTCTACCAAACGCACATGGATCAAAATATATACGATCACGTTAGCTTGAGAATTAATTATTCAAAGACGGTTTCTGATAAAGTTTTGATCTAAGAAATGAATCCATGTCTCTTTGGAGCAAGCAGTCACTTAGAAAGGAAGAACTAAAAAAGAATGTTTTAAAACATCAAAGTCTGACTTTTCCCAGACCACACCATTAGGACACAAAACGGGAAGAAGTGGTAAACTTGAGCATGCATTGCTTAATTACAGTTTGCAATTAAAAAAGACCAAGTTAGATGCTGAAATGGATCAATTTACAGAAAAAGTAAATCAAAATTCTGTAGACATTGATGATCTGTTTGCCGTCAGAGAAACAACCGCCCGTCCAGTTTGGTTCATTTCTTGTCAAAAACTGATGTAAGTGTGGATGAACAGGAATCTTTCAAATTTACCGATCATCTTTGTTGATGGGGAAAACACATGACTGACTGACTGATTGAAGTTTGTCATACTTATTGTTAGGCCATTATTAATCGCCGTCTTATCTACGGATTGATTCGTTTTTCCGATTAGACAAAGAGCACACGGCGAGTGTGACCGGCTAGCAGAGGATGCTCCCTCCTCCTTGGCACCTGATCCTACTTCTTATTTTTGTTGACGTCCGTGTTTGCTCTGCTCCTGTTTTGTGTTTTTTTTTATTTTGACTTTTGATTTTGGAACACTGTTCTTTATCACCATATTTCATGCTAAAAATGCTAAAAATATATCGCACTATCTATCTCATGATTTGTTTTCTTTAAACTCTAATGAACCATGCAAATATAGAATTGAATGCAACAAAACTCAAATTTTAGGAATACTTTCATGTAAACGCAAACAACGTTTGAATTAAAACCTGTCTAAGTCCATACAAAACTAATCAAAAAGTATGTGTTACCTGGTGTTTCTATGAAACACAAGATATATGTTACTTTGTTTTTTCATAAAGCTAATAGAAAGCCTGTGATCTGTTACCTTTTCACGTTAAATTACAAAACCACGCAAAATAAATATTAACTGAAGTCAATTATCAAATGATATAAATTTTGACGTCATATCTGAAATATAGAATAGCTGGTGAATAGCTTCCATCACAATGGAAATCTGGGTTAATTACCTGTAGCCGTAAACCTGATCATAAAAGCATATACGTTCCGTGCATGATTTTAATATTTTTATTATCTTTTGTTGATAAATAAAAATATACATTAAATAAAGCGATTGTACTCCTTACCCTCTGACAGAAAAGGCTGATAACCAGACTATGTGTTCTGTTATGTGTTCTGTTATGTGTTCTGTTAAGGATGAGTGATATTGTTCAGGCATTTAATTTATTTTGTGAATTATGTAGTAACAATCTTTAATTTAACATAGAACGATGCTATAAAAACAACAAACTAAATGAATGTATACCATCAAGCTCAGTAGTAAATCAACTTGCTTTATCTTAGGAAAGAATAGTTTTTATAAAAAGTGTTCTCATCTAAAGCGAAAAAAGATCGGATTCCATATTTTGCAACAAAAACAATGCTTTATACGAAAAAATATACTATTCTTATCCATTGAATCAATTAAAGTTTTAAAATGACATGTGGTGATAACGAAGTGTTATTATTAGAAATAACAACACGCGTTTCAACCCTCTTTTGTATGTATGTATTCGAAAAATCAGAGATTGTATTGTGTGTTAATAAATAAACTAAATTGTTTGACCCATTTTGTTTCGTTACAATGCTTGATTTCTTACATTTAACATTCTTTTTGGTACTTAAATGTCTCTTTTAAAACATTATTTACTATAATGTACTATTTGGAAATAACATTATCTTAACTTTAAACTCCAAAATCTAAATATTCTGGTTCTTAATTTGATTATCATGAAAAGGATCTGCACAAGTCCATTTTCTATAAATTTGAAATGTTACAAACCTTATAAAAACATAATACTAACCGTAATCAATAACAGGATAGATGATGGAAGTTTTTAACGGCACGTGTGTATGTTGTTGTGATTTAGTTACAATTCATTTTATGAACGTTTATCAGGAAATTGTAAAGGTTTTGTTTATGTTATATATCTGTACAATTACTCTTTGTAACATATTAAATATTTAATTAAAACGCGAAATTTAAATCTACATACATGTATTAAATTAGTGGCTATTAACCTAAATAGAGTCATAGTATAAAATTAAAATATTTTGTGATATATGAATTTTGAGATATAATTTCCTTGTAAAATAGGTTCACGACAAGGAAACACATCCAATTTGAAATTAAATATTTAATATTAAATTAGTGTCTATTAAACTAAATAGAGTCATAGTATAAAATTAAAATAAATATGTAATATCTGAATTTTGAGATATAATTTCCTTGTAAAACAGGTTCACGACAAGGAAACATATCCATTAAAATTTGACGCTTTCGATGGTAAATTGTTGATGCTGCCCTTCTTTGGAATAATTAAGGAAAAGTCAGCCGTGAGTTTTAAACATGTTTTATAATACTTTCTATGTGTTTATAAAACTCTGTTATATATATTTGCCAGCAGGACTCA
Source organism: Magallana hongkongensis (assembly GCA_016163765.1). NCBI lineage: Eukaryota > Metazoa > Mollusca > Bivalvia > Ostreida > Ostreidae > Magallana > Magallana hongkongensis. The sequence goes on from WFKH01010931.1 coordinate 70,037,998, forward strand.
TCATCACCAGCACAGTAAGGTAACTGCCTCATAAATGCATGAAAAAACAGGAGAAAATTAAAAGAGGTAAATATCTATCAATTCGGTATTTTTAGCTCATATAATTTAGTAATAGTATAATTCTATACACAAACAATTTGTTTTGCCTTGGACTAGATCGACGTTATGTCCTAGAATAAGACGCGTTATGAAAATGCGTCTAAGTATTAAGAAGGTGTCCTTAAAACGGTAGACGGTAACATGAACATGGCGGACGTAACGTCTTTTTAACTAGATATTGACTAAAATGACCAAAACGTTATATCGTACAAAACATTTCTCAATTGGTGTAATCGTCCTTTGAATATAACGTAATAACCTTTAGAATTATAACAGGAGTTGTCACTAGGCAGGGCATATGCACAGACAACGTAAGAAGAGCGCAAGTTGAGGCAATCGATTAATGCTGAATTCCGACAAATCTTTACAAGCGATGATATTTTGTCATGGAACTTAGTGGAACTTTACCAACTTACATTTCTTATGTTTGTTTACATACTTAAAGTCCTCGATATATAAAAACACGCTTGAAGAACTGCCTTGCATTCTATGAGCTTTTAACAATCCGACTAATTTTCGTTAGCAGTCAGTTTTAAACCTTTAAAGTAATTTTTTTAACATGACCTAGGTCTAAATGTCCTAAGACGTTTAAATCAGATTAATATTACTACTTAGTGATATGATTTGTTACATCCAAAACTTCCCTTCTAATATTTTTTTTTTTCGACTTAAATATATCAATTATCATCTCAGATATGTCAGTGTCAATCAATAAATATTTTCTAAAAAATTCAATGCAACTGGAACACAGGTGTTTCATAACCCAAAGAAATGGCAATTGCCTATTTTATGACTATGTAAATGAAATACCAATTATGTCATTATTATTATTTGACTACCTAATGGTTTTCAAAAATAAGAGAAAAGGTAATGAATTGGCTGGTGAGGTGTACGTTGGCGAACCATTTTAATCTGTAGCAATATTCCGTCGGGAAATATGGTTAGGTCTGAGAACTCGCACAGCGATAACATCAAATCATAAGCTACTTCAACTCGATCATAAAGACTTTCACCTACATCAACACCAAATTGAAATACATAATAATTTGTATCGAGTATACCCTTCATGGAGGGGAATGGTAAGCAGCCTACATTCATTAGTAAACGAACATTTGTTTTTTATTCAATCAAGGCAGTTGTTCTCATAAAAATGGTTCCATTAAGAACCAAACACTGACTAATATGCATGGATTCTGTGATGCGTCACTTCACTTCTCGCCATGAGAAATATATCAAAATTAAATCATCAATATGTTATATAAAATTAAATGTATAATTATTATTCAATGTAAAAGGTTTTTAAATTTAATCATAGAAAATATAAGGACTGTATTCACTACTAATTAATTAGTAGACGCACTCAAATCAGAACCCAGTATTGTTGAATGTGATGGGTTTTTTTCAATTAGTATTTTCAATACTACAATGCCATCAATGTCTCCAATGCAATAAATACAAAGATCACAAAGAAAATAAGAGGGTAATTTCTCCTATTAACTCTGAACAAAATATATTAGGATATTCACAATTAAGATTGTTTTTAATATATTCATGTTTGGGTTAATGTAAATCAAACAAAACAAACAAACACCCACTCTTGATACATGACAACACTTCAAGTGTAGTGAGTTTGTTGGTTTTCTTCTATAATGTTTTCAATTAATGTTCTAGATAGTTGCGAAAAAA
>WFKH01010931.1:70109152-70129524 GCA_016163765.1 Magallana hongkongensis
GTGGCCCATGGGCCTCTTGTTTGTATTTCTTTTAACGTTCATAAACCTTATGCAACAAATCGCGCAGTACTTTTTTATCATCTCTTAACATATGTACATTTTTAACGAGGCATTATGCTTTGTGAGATCAAAGGTGATGTTTGACATGCTATTTACATGAAAAATAGAATATTGTCTTAACATAGAAAAGGAACAAGCTTATCTTTTAAAAAGATTAATGAGTTAGCGCTATAGCCATTAAATAACACAAAAGTCTATTTCTAAACCATTGATTTAATTTATTTTCTGAATCAATTTATTAATAATAGGAAGGCACAGTGGTGCACTGGAATTGTGTTGGGATGGAGAAGGGCGGGGGGGGGGGGGGGGCAGAATGGCGAATCTAGAGTTGGCTTCACATCAGTATTGACATAGCACATTAACTGCGCTTAAATCATGCATTCTGTATTTACTGTAATTTCAATTTTGACGTTAAAAATAAGAGACCAGTAGAACCAATGGTACTCAAAATTCGGATCTTCTCGGGACTTTCCTGCAAACTTGGAAAACATATCCGATGTTATTTTACGATCTTGAAGGTAGTTAAGAAAACTGACTTTTTATTATAATTTTAGAAACAACTTGGGATATAAATCCTAAACTACTGTTGTAGATGATAAAACAAAATTCACATTTAGTTTATCTACAGTAGAATTCCCAGAATGCCCTACCGTAAAGTTGAGCATGCGTATTCCAGTAAAAAGGACTAACGTAGTTGCTAGTGCTCGAGAGCGCTAGCAAAAATACGAGGGTTGTTCGGAAATTATTATGACAGCACGATTATTTTACTTTCAAAGTGACAAAATTTGTGAAATTGGCATAAATTTTGTGGAAACCTATACAAATAATTGAACAAAGTAATATAAAATATCTACTCTCTAAGTGTTCATAGACTTACAGTTAATACATTAAAATCAAAATCAAATCAAATGTGTTCATTTTGCTATTTATTTTGACTAACTTTCGAGCAAGTTTCACTAGTGTTCGAGTCGAAATACAGGTATGGTACAACTATATTTACCAAACAATATAAATCTGGCAACGACGTTCTATTGAATTTTAACGTCAAGGTGGCTCAGCAAATATACATAAATTGGTTGAATTCTAAAAAAAAAAAAAAGCCGTTTAAGGTCATGCAATTGCTTAAACAAAACTATTCGATGACAAAGGATAAAGAGTTTCAGTTTAATGTCTTTTTTAACTGATTGATTAAAGGATACATTTCACTGTAATTTGACTTTCGGGAAAAAATAACTCGGATTGTTTTTCCCAAAACTCAAAAATGGAGAGAATATGTAAATATTGACATCTTGAAATGAAAACAAAAGATACAATGAAGAATAATCCTTATTACCGTTCGTTTGTAAGGTGTTTAAAACATAGGAGCAATGCGAAGCGTTAAAATGACGTTGCGATAAGTTTGTGGTATCTCCTCGTCAATGGATTTAAGCAAGCTTGTTTGCTAATTAGGAATGAATGTCATTAACTTCACAATGTTTACGTAAATAGAAGGTATCCTGGTTTACTTTCTGGTGAAATTTCAATGAATTATCTTTTTTCCCAAGGAAGTAAGAGGTACAACGAAGGCACGGGGATCTCTGCATGAGATAAAATCATCCGAATGAGGGTACCTTCTATCAATAGTTCACGTAAAAAACATTAGTTTTCATTTATTCGATACATCAAGTGCATTCACTGCATGATGATGTTAAAAATGCTAGAAAAGACATTTACCAAAGAAAACATGTTATGTTCTGAAAAGAAATTTAAAATGTAATTTTTAAAATGAGAATACATAAAAAAGAAATCGGAAATGGAAGTAAAAAATATAAAGTAAATTTTAATCCGTGAAGGCTATTAACACCGGTAATACATTTAATCCCTACAATAGAGATTATTGTAATATATTTGTCTGTAACCAGACATGATGAGTGCATCAGATGATAAACTAATATATTTGGGTCACTTGTATTCTTGCATCAAAAAATCTAATTATGTACATTTTTTCTAAAGTTACAAGTCATGAATCCACCATGAAACTGAAAACGCTTTATCAGATCAAATCGTCTCCGCATCCAGTGGAAGGTATGGTCTGCCAAGAATCTACGTAAAACATTTGTTTTCATTTGATAAATGAAATTACTTTTCAATAAACATGCGCCTAAAGTCTTTAATTCATTTTAGTAAATGCAAAGCAGCATATGTGCCTGTTTTAATCCGTTCCCTAATATATTTTATTATTACATAACAAACAGGGAGAAATTTTTTTTAAAGTATATTATTTACATATTACGGCAATGTCTAGAGAGGAGGGAACCAGCAGTTAATATAAACAGTGATACAGGGCCGCTTCAAACATTGGTGGTGGTCGCTCTCTTTCTGTTGGTTCTTGGACAGATTATCATCATCATACTGATGTCGTTAGCTAATGCAGGATACATTGCTAATATTAGTCTTAAACTTTAAATAGTGTACAACTTTACAAAAATACAAAAATATATTGCGTTTTTATATAAATTTTGAAAATAAAAAATGAGAAAAACATCTCTACTTATCTTTATTCAACCAAAATTTTTTTTTTTAAATTCTTAGGAATCGTTGAACTTTTTTTTATTTTCTTGAATTAGGTGGTACATTTTGAAACAAACACGATCAGCTTCAGCCATTAAAGGTAATTATTTAAACCACAAAATAAGTAGAGATTTGAAACCACACTATTTTATAAAAGTAAGCTCAAATTCAATATGTACTATTTAAATGAATAGACATAGTTCCTAGAACGGGTCTCTTGAGTTACTACCAACTGCAGACAAGTTTGGATCGTGGATACACTTCTCCTGGAAGAGAGGAACAACCAGTAGCGAGTGGACAAAGATCTGAGTACATGACGACTCGAACCCTAGAGATTGCTGAGATGAGCACGGTTGATGCCTCATCATTAAATACATAAGAAATAAAATGGAAAGTCGATGCAAGAGAAAGTAGAACATGTTATCGATCAAGACACATCGTATGCCTTTATTAATAAAAAAATATAATTAAACTTCATTAAACTTACTAGTGTTTTTTTTCAAAAACATCTTTCATAAAATTGATTAGTTTTTTATGAAAACCGATTGAGTCTATTAATTAAAAAAAAATGTACATGACCAAATTTCAATGAAAGACTAAAGTGTGTTTTTCCAGGAAATATCTTATCTGTAATTATTTTAATGCAATTGATTTCCTCGTCCATAGATCAAAATGTCTATTACATTCCAAATATAACCATGTCATATAAACACAATAAAATATTACGTCAGAAGACGGAAACAATTAAATCATTCTTATACAGTTTAAATATATATTTACAACGCAAAGGTTTCTTCTAAAATGTGTTGTTTTTATTCAATTATGTTATATATGATATGTGCTTGTATGCATACCTTTAATAAAAAGTATTCACTACATGGTACTCATCAGTTTGATTTATATAAAAATTTGAAAATATGCATATCATTTGAATTTTGAAATGAGGAACAAGAAAATAAACAATTCGGTTTGAAAAAAAATGTTGAAATTGCAGAAGAGAAAATATACTATCACCATTAAACATTGTCTGTATCATTGTACATTGTATAGAGAGGTGTGTATCAGCACCCTTTAACAAAATGTATGGGTCTTTGTCAACAAAAATTGGTACATCAGTAAATTTGGGTAATAAGAGATTAGATTTTTATCTCTTTGTTAGTTGTACAATCACTAGTAAACTAGTGCAAAAAGTGCATATAATTATTTGAGTGAACAAAAAATTCAAGTCGTCACAGTAGTGTCATATTTCATTGTATATTTTACTTGACGAAACAATGTCCTGTTGGGTCTGTACATCCGTATATTTCTCTTAGTTCTCTTAGTTGTCGTCATAGGGCATAACCATAATTGTAATTACTTCATTGTGATCATATCTTTGTGGTAATTAATGCATTTAACGACGAATTTTAACGACATTGCTCTTTAAATATGTGCAGCAAGCGTGCAAGAACCACTATACATATACTTTTCAACATTATTTATGTTTGTGTTACTCGTGATAAACCATACACTAACCAGCAAAGCATAAAACTTGCGTGATCATTTCTTTAAAAAACTCTAAATCCAAAAATTTTCACAATTATCAAACCGAGAGTGATTTCTTTCCTTGAACACTTCTACGATTATCACATAAAATCATTTTAAATCAACATTATACACATAACTTATGAAGTTTCTTCCTGTTTGGTGTAGTGTTTTGTTTGTATCAGTTTAAAAGGGAGCCGAACAATGTAGGAATTACTCAAATAAAAGGTATCAAAAAGATTTTTATCTACATAATATCCATATATATTAAATAAATTTTACATTTGCAAATATGTTTCCTTATATGAACATATAGAATATCGAAAACGTTCAATTCTCTATGAACTTTTTCATGACGTCACAATGATCATAGCACGCGCTTATTGCTTGTCGCTTGGATTATTGTAAACATAAAATCTCGGTAATTAAAAAGTTCACCGCGATATGAAGTTGGTTGGTACGTGGTCAAATCTACTAAGAAGCCCTTCGAGCTTTAACAGGATTTGATCACGTGACCAACCAACTGCATATCCCGGTGAACTTTTTAAATTGCTGTTTATTTCTTAAATTAACTTTTGCTTAGTTTTTGATTTTTACTTGATAGTGTTTTTAAATTCATTATATTTATTTCAGAATGAAAAACTCTTACGTCATGACCACTTTATTTTGGTTCACATGCTACACAAGCGGAATCTGGATGCAAAAGGTACATTCTCAACAATTTAGAGTAAACGTTGTTTTGTAAAATTAAATTACCTTTTTTTGTTCATTTTTTTATACTTCTTACCATATTTTGAACTAGCGTTTTAGAAAACAAATCGTTTTCCTTTGCGTAGAGTGTGCTCATTTTTATGAGAATGACACTTATTCTTTCTGCAAAAGGGTATTTTTTTTTTACGTAGAATAATGACCGGAAGTTATTATTTTACGTCAAAAATGACCCCCGGTCATTATTTTACGGGGGTCATTATTCTGCTTAAAACGTTAATAATGCGCGCTCTGTAATAAACAGGAAACATATCACTTCTGACAAAATTTAACACCAGGTCCTAGGCCACATTTAAATAAGGAAGGGACAATAATAAACCATACTTTAGATTAAGAGATGTTGTCCAATTCCGAAAGGAAATAAAGCCACGCTGTAAATGGAAATGAATGGCACTTAGATACTTATAAACAAGTGCAGCAAAGTCGATTATTTTGACTAGGAAATAGTTTATGAAGTGTTTGAAATATTAACAATTAATTACAATGTCCTTTTTACTTTGTATTTAGGATATCTATTACTTTTGTAATCAATGTATAATAGTAGTAATACTGAACATTTTTAGATCAAATTTAGACTTTAACTTTCAATATGTTTTCTTTTTTTCCTAGAAATGTATTAGTGTTTAAAGACAAAAACCTACATATTAGCTGAACTTTCAGATCTTACGAGACATCGATTCAATGTCCACGGTTATTCACACTCGAAACCAATTAAAGCTTAAGTGTGAGATAACTACTTAACATTGTTTTATGTGTCCAAGTAGCGGAGTGGACAATGCACTCGCTTCTCACCGCTGCGACCCGAGTTTGATCCCCGTGATCGAGAGTGGTTGTGATAGGGTATGGCGGTCGCCCGCTTGGACACGTGGGTTCTCTCCGGGTACTACGGCTTCTTCCCACATCAATGACCCCCTCGCGCTAACATCCGTGCCAAGGAGAGATATTAATATAAGTTGTAGAACTTGTTTATCAATCGTTGTAAAATAGATAAAGTTCAGTTTGAGTTTATGACAGCAGAAAATACATTCATCTTTCCAGCCCTTCGGCGATTTATTTCCTTCTTTTTATAGTGCATGAGATGTTTGGGTTAAATTTTCAAGTCGATCAAGGTACATGTTAGAATACTTGTTAATCTTCCACACGGAAAAAAACCTAAGGTATTGAATTGTGCATTCTTTTGTTTTTGAATCTGTTTTATTTTTTTGCATATAACAATCTTTAAATATATGATATAATTTTTTTATTCAATAGGATGATAAACTTCCATATACATGTCATATTGTCTTTGCTCATCTGTCAGAGTAACGCACAATTGGACTGCAACAGGTAACCAAGAGATTAGCAGTAAGGTAAAATCGTATATTGTAATGGTCTATTATCATAAATTGCTATTTGAAACATTAATTTATTGTATTGTTTAAAATTTTATTTATAAAAAAGAATTTCCAATTATTCATGCTGCTACAACCAATACCTTAACAATGCCAGCAACACCTGTATAGGTAAGATAAGCTGATGGTCATTCAAACAGGATTTGCTTTATAGATTTACTGATTGCCGATTTTAAAATACCATTTTTTGTCACTTAGAGTAATTTAAGACATAGTTGCAGTTTAAAATTTGTGTTTTAACAATACAGAGTGTCCCGATGGACGCTATGGCTGGAATTGTAAATCACCCTGTCCACTTGGGTTCTACGGACGGCTGTGTAAATCTCCTTGCGAGTGCATCGACTCAAAATGCCATTATGTGGCTGGCTGTATTACGACAGACGGTAATTTATGATTTATTGTTCATTGTATTTTTTTTAAAATTTTTATTTCCTTTTGTCTAGAGCTATATATCATATTGCAATAAAAATTAGCCTTGATCACACTATAAGTCCTGCCAAATATGATATTTTATTGCAAGACAACAACAATTTACTTTTTACTGCACAGAAATGCTCTATTTTGATCTATTGTCCAATAATTTTATAATTTTTATTTATTACGCCCTATTTGCTAACAAATATTCTAATTGTATAATATAACTTTCTCAGGTAACAATGCGACGCTCGTGTAAATGGTACTCCGTTTGACATTACATATAAGTTTTATCTTAACATCAGCTTTAAAATAATGCATTTTTTCTATGATAGTGGAAAAAAATAGATTATAAGGAATGAATTCAATATAACATATTTTTGCATAAACCAAGTTGTGATTTATGAATCGTTAACTGCCCCAAGTTTTGTTCATTGTAGGTAAAAATTAAGTTTGTTTCCTAAAAATAAATATAAGTTTTCTATAATACACAATTGCCAAAAAAAAAAAAAAAAAAAAAATATATATATATATATATATATATATATAGCAATATCAATTTTAAACGAAACTCCATTATTTCTCATGATGTTATTTGTTTGACGGAGGGTACATTTAATTTAATTAATTTTTGTAAGCATGTACGGTAAACCTAAAACATAATTATCAACTTGTGTTCTAACAGTATGTTTTAAACCATTCATTCCTCTAGAAACTTGCCGAGTCAAATATTTTGATTGTATTGAGAAGAACTAGTAAATACTTAAATTGTCATTAACTTTTTTATTTGCTTTATTTTAACTATTTTTATAACCTTACCTGTTTAGTACAACGTTATATGCAAAGGTACGTCAGATATATTTACAGCACATGTACTTTAAACAGTAAGACACAAACAACTCAATAATAGATAATGTGAAAAACCGCCCCAGTAAACAAGCAACAAAATAATTTTTGTAATTTAGTTTTAATTTGCCAGTACATAATAGATGATATATGTACTCTTATAAACTACATTCTTAACCAAGAAAAAACAATCACATATGGGATTAAACATTAATTATATATGGTAGGGATACACTGTTAAATTTCAATCTCCGTAGACTTTTAGCTCCGCCCACACATTTGACAACCTTAAAAATACACGAACGTATGTAGGCTCATTTTTTCCTATGTATTTTGTCAAAATCAATCTATATGTGAAAGGACGAAAATGTTTCTTACTGCGATCATATGTAACTTTAAAAAATACAAAAGTCCATTATAAACTGATGTTGTTTACCTGGTGTAAACTCGCTTAACCTTTTATAATGTTACTCGTTTGTGCCACGCGTGTCACGTAACATGTATTTCAGCAAGTGTGTTCGAATTGACTTTATTTGCAATTTACCTCTATTAATGCGAAAACATTAATTGCACGTTGACTCATCAACGGATATAATTTCTGATCGCTCAGCTATTCCTCAACTATTAAACATTTAACGATAAATAAAATCACATTATATGCAAACGAGTCATGTTCGATCTGCTTAACTCCCTTTTATACATATCGTCTATTGTTCCAAGGTCCACCCATTTTATTCATTTTTATTCACTGGAAGGACAGGGTCACAAACAAAAACAAAATTCATTGTGATAGTGTGTACAAAATCATCGATAATTCGTCAATTATTACAATAACTAAAGTTAAAGCTATCAACAGTAATCAGGATGTTTAATATGTGTTTACTCTTGTCTTGAAATTATCAAAAGCATTGTAGACTTGCTATAATCCACTGTATTTAAAGGGACCGCTTCCATATGTTTCGGGATATCATCCTTTTATTCTTATTAACTTCAAGATCCCCAGTCTGGCACAACGTCAGCTACAGATGCAATATTAAATTACAAGCCACTAACATTTGCAACCGGCAAAGTATCTACCTATCAAGGCATCAAATCCAATGGAGTGGATCGATACATTCACACTGAGGATGATCATGCATCTCCAATGTTAACCATAGGGTTCTCTCTGATTGGCTCTTTCTCCTCCCTTTGTATCATAGGCTGTGTTCTTTTGATCCGTTCGCGGTAAGTAGAGACTGTCATTTTAAAACCCATTTACTTAATACAATGTAGAGTAAGGATAATTTTATTTATAATTCGTAATTCTATTAAAAAAACAATATACTCTTTGTTTTTCCACAGGAAAAAGAAATTCAGAGACTCGCAAAGTATAACAAAGATTAGACAAGTGTCACTTACCTGCGTTAATGAAGGTATGTTAACGCAGATTTTTTAAATAATAATTTGCAAAATTGCACAGTTTTATCTAAGACGGGCACTTACCATGAAGGAAAGTCGTTGAATTAAAAGTAAGTAACATAGGAGACCTTGTTTATGACTATAACTGATATATTTTTTAAATACTTAAGCTGTTTTTATATCTATAGATCATCGACAAGAAGTGACTCATGGGTCCGGAGACATTGAACTATCTAGTGTTAAAGCAGCACCGGTATGTGAACACGAAGAAGACGAGAGTCCTTACTCTGATATCAGATATCCCCAGTTCATTGGGGGGACCACCTCAGGGGGAGCATGTATGAACACAGTGCTCTGTACTATACATAAGTGTAACTCTGACAAACATCATAACACGTCAGAACGTCAGAACATTTACCAAATGTCTATGAATAAAAATGAATACGATCACATCAACCTGAAAGTGAAATCTTCAGACATGTTGTATGATAGGAATCTCCGTTTACCACATTCAAATGATGAAGAATACGTTTCAGTTTTAAACGGGCCATCACTTGGAACACACGTCAAGCCGAAGGATAATTTAAAATGTCAGAATCTGACGCTCTCAAAACACACGACCAACGATATATGCGAAATGGATGAACATGAAAACAAACCTCACCATCTAATGACGGGATACAGCTTACAACAAATTAAATTTGAAATGGAAGTCGAATTAAATATTTCAGAAAAGACCAAACGCCAATCTGAAGGCATCGCCGAGCAGATTTGCCCTTTACGTAACAACAGACCATACAGCATGGCTGGAGGTTTGTCAGAGAACGACTTGAGTGAAATAGTAGAGGAACCTTTAAATCTACTGAACATCAATGTTCTTGAAAATAAAAACTTGTTTGAAAACAATTTAAGTAAAGCAGTTGAAAAATCTGTAAATCCAATAGACATCGATATCTCTAGTAAATGTGAAAACATAAGTAATTGTGAAAACAATGTACAAACAAACCCAAGACCTTACAGTACTGCAAAAATACCAGAGTTGTAACTAAAAGACATAATTGTAACGACTTTGTTTTACAAAATAAATGTAAACTGTACTCTGAATGTTCATGAAATGAACTCAAGATGATTGACTTGTTTTAAAGACTGTTATATTGAAAAACGTTTGTTGTGATGTTACTTTCCAAAAAAGTGTAAAAGATTTTAAGTAGACCTGCAGTAAATGCGAATAATACAAAGTATTAAGCATTGAGAATAGATATTTCTTCATTTCCCCCCTTTAATATATACATATATGTATTAACTACATTCCAGCATATCAAACATAATATAACTTGGAAAAAACACTTCGATATTCCTTTATATTGCCTTTTGATTTTAATTTATATATAAAGTAAGTAAAACGTACGGAATATATCATATTATATATCATATTATATCCCAAATTTGAAAACCCGTTTGAAGTTCAGAGAACTTTTCACTTGATACAAGACTCTGGTACTTGAGTATTTTACAGTTAACAATCTAATATAAATGGGCAGTGTTTTCGATTTTGCGTAATGAAGTCTACAATATAAATAGATTTATTTCGAGATGGAAGTATTTCAGCTTTTCCAAAGTTATGTGCCTTGACTCATTTGATAGCGTCGACTAATTTGGATACTGTAGCCCCGTGTTGGAGTCCAGTCTGTCAGTATTTCGGTAATATTGTAACCCTGGGCAAGTTACGTTACTCTACTTCTGCCTTTTTCTCCACCAATGGGTTAAATGGGTATCTGGTACATGGGACGAGATCGCTATAAAGATGAATAAACATTAGCGCCGTAATTTAGCAGCTCTACTTGTAGAAGTCGTGTGAAATCGTGCGAGGCAATTTACTTTGCGAGCAAAACTATAAAGACTTGCCTTTGACTTTTCTTTCGAAAGTAATTGTTTTTAACTGTATAATAGTGAACCCTGACTCCACTTTTAGTTGGGTTTTTTTTTTGCACGTTATGAAAGTTGCCTCTAAAATATTTGTTGCTATGTAATCTATACTTTATGTCCGTGCAAAACATAGTTGTCTAAGAATAATGATCTAATTTAAATCTGGATGGTAAACAATTTGGTATTAATATAAAAAGTTTGAATCAAAACTTCGTCCTTTATATAAAAGTGGTGTAAGTTCAGCTGGCACTCATAGATGTAGAACAAGTGAGATGAAAACAATTCTAGAATTTAGATAGTGGCATCCATTTAATAAAGTTTGTTAAAGAAAAAAGATACGGTCTCTGCGAAAATCGGTAGAGTGCCTTCACATTGTTTGGAAATATTTTATTTGAATTTTATTTGTAATGCCTGCCAATAACAATAATGTAACATCATAAAAACAGAGAATGGAATTATAATATAGAAAATGACAAGTGTATCTAAATATATCGTTGCAGCTTTGTATTTCGCCCTATGAACGCTGCAATAGAAACATTATCGTATGTTAATAATGATTCGTTGAAATACAAAAAAAAAAAAAAAAAATCAATAAACCGTCGTTATACTAATGTATAACATATACATGTATAAACCCACAAGGTTTACATACACATGAAATATATTCTAAAGCAATTAACGAGCATTCAAGGGTATACGGAAATTTGATCTTGAAGAACATATTCATAAGTCAGTGAAAGACTTCTAAAAGATGTCTAATTGAAATCATTCTTTAAGGATAGAATAGACATCACTATCCTAGTCCTTACAGGGTTAATTTCCTATTTTCTCCGATTAACGTTCAATTAGTTTTCCACCCAATCAGCATACGATAAAGCTAGGCCCATGAAGTGTAAAAATCAGCCCTGTCTCGGAAATTAATAAAACTGGTGGAATATGTTGTTGAACTATTATAATTTACATATCAGAAGTTATTATGACAGAATTAATTAAAACTGAGTTTTTACAGTCGGTCAAATGTCAGTAGGTCTAATTGAAATTTCTACAAAAAATAACACATCCATTTATTTGCAACATGTACATGTATATAGAACAAATACCTTTAATCATAAATTAGATTCTTATGAATTGTATTTGAACATATAATCAGCCATAATTAAATAACTTCAATCTTAAAAAAAATATTACATGTACTTAAATAGCATGCTATTTTTAGTCAAAACATGAATATTCAGACAAGAAAATGATTGTTAAATCCATATATACATATTACATATACATATTCTAAATTTTTAAATAAAGTTCAATTTATTATATTTATTTTATTATCCATTTTTAATAAGCTATTGAGAGTTTTGAAATCATTATCTTAATTTGGGAAAAGGTTTCCATGGAAACGACTTTTAATTATAGTGATGATTAATGATAAAGGTAATGATATTTTTTGGATGTATCGTTTTTCTGAAAAGTATAAATGAATTGAAAAATCACCCTCAATAAGTAATGTATTGCAATAAACAATATAGTTAGTTTTTGAACATGAATGCTTCTATCTATCTACTCAGTATAAGAATCATATGATATATCTCACAAAATATTTACATATGTATAATGAAAATGATGATGATATCTTGATATAATTTGTTTCTGTGGAAATAGGTCACTCTTCAACAATGCTGTCATCACTATCACTATCACTGCTGTCAATCATCTGTGGTATATCGCTGACATATTCTAAGTAAGCACCCCCAGATAGGTAGATACTTGTTTGCTAGGGCACAAACAATTCAGATGTAATCCTTGATATATGGGACTTGATTTGTTGGCAGAACATTTGCAAGATACCTTCAGCTTTTAATTCTTGCATTGGCTGATTCAACCATCCAGCGTACCTGGAAATAAGTCATATCCATTATACAATTATAACAAACATATTTAATTAATTCTTCATGTTCATTATATTTTTAACTATTTAAATATGCATGCAAACATTATTTCCATTTAATTAAGGGTATTTTAAATCTTTCCTTTCCCTTGGTCACTTATCTACTTCTGTTGGCTTCTTCTGTTGTCATCTGGGCTTGTCCCTTTTGTATAAAGGAGGGCATCTTTGCGTTAATTCGTAAATCTTCCAGAAAATCCAGGGACTCACGAAAACCTCTGTCTACAATGAATATATCCTCTCTATCCAATTGTTGATGTATTGTACATAATAATTAGAAGCCAGCATGTGATTAATGATGAACCCATCATTGTTTGTTGCGTCTGCCATGTAAGGACCTAATATGGCTATAAAATAACCAGTCGTGGTAAAAAAAAAACCCATCGGTTTTACCAGTGGTCCACCTTTGTGTAGACTATTGGTCTGTCTTTGAAATTGGAATTTCCGCTCTTTTGAAGGTAAATATACGTTCCGTCTAAAACAAGGATTGCCTTTGAACCACTGCCAAAGAGAGTCTGTGCAAGCGGTCTTGTGTGATTTTCAATGACTTCAGCACGGCTGGTGTGACCAAATCCCAGGTAATGGGGTACAAAGTTTTTGTTTAATGCCTCGCGAACATTTACAACTGCTCTTTTGATACTTGACTTTTATATTCCAAAGACTGTAGATAGCACTCTTCTTGAAATTCCAGTTTTCAATTTAAACAGAAATATGCCTAACGATGTCCTTGTGCTTCTTGCTGGTGTATTTCTGATTGCATTTTCAGTATATGTATGAAGATCAATAAAATCTTTTCGTAATCATGTGAAGTTTAAATGATCTGTTTCACTGAAAATCTTTTCATCATCAAAGTTAATTCTAGATTTTTCATGACACAATTAAGGCTGCATCCCTCAGGTTTTTCAAAAGATTTACAATTGTCGTTCTGTTGAGAATAACGTTGATGTTTGTACATTTCATGGTAGAAATTGCTTCACTTGTAAATGAATCTACCTGTAAATGAACCGGGCAGCAGCGACTTCCAGCAGGAATTATAATTCCATTGTGAAGAAATGTAGAAATCTTGCTTTGGATGGTACGTTGATAAGCTTGTGACCAGGTTTCTTGCATAAAAAGCAATATGAGTGGGTTTTCGATGTTGATGGTATTGATAATCTAGCAGAAGGTGGACTAGATAGGTTATTGTTTCTTCTAGGTTTTGATGTTGGTGGCGTATAATCATAATCTGATTCACAGAATTCCGTGCAATTAACTGTCTTGGAGGTATTCTGTTCCTTCTGTCTATAATGCCTTCATCGACATTTCTCGCAAATGACATCCTCAGATTTTGGTTCACCAAGAAAGTTCTTCGTTAAAAAATCTAGACAATGAATGACATACTCGTCTTCTTTCACCGGGCTTAGTCCTTTTATTGCAAAGAATGCATGCATAAAACTTGTGGCCAACAGGTGGCATTCTGAAAAAAGAAGAGAAGGCTGTCTAAGTTTTTGAACTTGTGCCCAATACCTGTTGTAATTTTGTACAATAAAAATATGTTCAAATCAAATAAAAAAAAAATAAATAATTGCATTTTTTTGGAAGAATATGAACAGGGCAAGGTGAATATGACAGTCTGTAAGAACATTTTTAGAATGCTTTGTTCAAGAACAGATAAAGTATAGAACTGATTTTTGTTTACTCATGCTTTATCATGAAAGAGAAATTCATTTTCATTTTTTTTTCACTAGTTCAATAGATTAATAAAATTTGCATCCAAAATCTTAATGTGTTTGTTGCTGACGTAAAATTAAATTCAATGTGTATCTTTCTCGTACATGTTTATTGTTTTCATTTATCCAAATGATCGTTCAAAATATCTGGGAATTAATTAAGAAGACAGACTCTAGTTTTTATTGAGCATGTTTTTGTACATTCTAGTAAAGTACAGGGTATTTATACCTTTTCATATTTTTTAGGGAAACTATTTATTTAGTTGAACACAATAAGCAAAATACAGATAAAAATATTCATATTATTTGGGGAAAAAATTATGTTTTATAAGATTTTTCCATTGTTTGGAAAATTGATATTGTGCATTAATGACGTTATGATAAAATAAAGAATTTAAAAGAGTATATAATAAGAAATAAAATTAAAAAAAAAAAAGAATAAAAATAAAATCTGTATAAAAGCTTTTAGAGTTTACACGCAGAATGATGCTATCCTTAGAAATATTTTTTTCTTAATTTTTTGAACGAATCTACTTTACCAATCTACATTTGTAATAACTCAAAATGTAGCAGAATTAAGTGCATTTTGATATGTTGAGATGACCCTTACTAAAGACACACGATAAAATTCAGTATTTTTTTACAGATAAGGTGAAAATGATATTACTAATCATCACATATTATAAATTGAGGGAAAAACTCTATAGTAGCATCTTTTGGTCTCCTTTGAAGTGATGAGAATAAAATTCCTTCTTACTCCTATGGTAAATATTACTGTAATTTTAGATTGCCCCTGAAAAAAACCAGATAGTGTACTGTGGAATCATTTTTATTCGTGTGGTTCAATGTTCGTGGGTAGACGAGAATTTCCAGGTTCGTTGGGACGTATTTTCGTGGGTAACAAGTTCTATTTTGTAATTAAATATTAAACAAATGGTTGTATATACGTTCGTGGGGATGTAAATTCGTGGGCAAGGGTTACCCACGAAAGCCACGAACATTGCTACTCCACGAACAATGATGATTCCACAATATAATTTTATTGAAACTTCGCAAATAAACTAAAATTAGTGTAAATTACATTTGGTTGGAAATAAAGAGTTTTGCTCCTATCGCTTTTTCGCAAACCTATGCGGACTCCTTAATTTGTTTGCATCATAGATTCTGCTATTATGTTTGAAAATACTTTGCAACCCTACATTATAAAACAAAATGCTAATATCTCACTCTAATGCGTAGAACATAATTTTCACGTCATTAATTTGTAGAAACTGCTGTTGCTTTAGTTGGGATTGATTTCAGAGAATAAACAATAGCACTTGATGTTTATAAAAACGAGAGGCTTTTTTTTTTATAGAACATCATCTAAAAATCTAAATCCATTATATAAACAATCCAATATAAAAATGGGCTAAACTCTCTTCTTAAGTGAAAATTGTATATAGGCATAATTCAAAACGATAGATGATATCACAAGTACCACAGCTGTTGCATTTATTCGAGTCAAATATATCTTGCCATAGTATAATACATTTTCACTGCAATAAAATCTGCTACGAAGTGCTTCTCCAGAACGCGGCAATCATATTTAAAATGCCATTTAAACCACGTAGGCGTTATGATAGCAATTTTTTATTACAAAATAAAGATCCGTTTATTTAGATGTTTAATCAATTCTCAATAGCATGTAAATGTGACAGACATTGTCACTTTACAATTAAAAACAAATATTAGTAGACTTTAGATGACGATATAGTGTTCCCATTAATCATTATCCTTCTTTAAAAAATCCGAATAAAAATGATCTTGTAATTGTATTTTACATTCCAAAACAGTACTATTCAATATATCAACTATTACATACAGATTCCCTCCTAATCCGTTTACATTTCGTTATGGTGGTTACATGCATATCAGCGCTGCTACAAACAGAACCTGAAAAAAGATATTAACATCTGTACAGGTGAGTTAATATTTTGTTCATAGCTCACCAATGTGATAAGTTCACTTTAATAGAAAGTAACCATAGGTAATAATGCATTTACAAAAAGTCACTTTAACGTTAAAACTTTAGTTTATATTGATAAAAAAAGTGAATGATATTCTGCAGATATATAATTCATAGTCGTCTTTCTTTTTCTCAAACGTGTCGCGGATAAATGAAAAGAAAAAATCATAATGCCTTATATGGTTAAAAAATCCCCTTTAAAACCAAGATTAATTTTCGTGACTATTTATTTAAGTAATTAATTCAATAGTTACACAATTTATATGAATATAAAATGGGTTGGGACACTTTACGCTTTATAAAACCGCAAAGCGGTTTATTAAAAAGCGTAAACTAAAAAAATATATTCCTAATAATTTATTTGTTTGCTATTTATTGTAGATTAAAACAATCATTTGACCTTTAAAATGACATTAAATTGAACTACATTCAAATGCAACGTCAGCGGACTGATACGTTTTTTGACGTTAGTCTTACTGTGACGTAAACAACATTCTTTATACGATATAAAATAACTTGTTTTAGTCAATCAGGAAGCGCATTAAAACCAACAATGTTTTTTTTAAATCAAGACCGTTTTAAAAGTATTTATGGACTGCAACTGAATAGCTATGCAAGATTAAAGGTTTTGTATACCATTAAAAATAAACCCCCAAAAAACATTGTTACTTACTATCGTCTGCTATACGAATTTTTTTTCACTTTTATAACAATAAGTTAGTATGACTATTCATGAACTTAACTGCTTTTTTTTTTAGGAATGTGGATCTTATAGTAGTTATTGTATTTTCTGAAATGCTGTAAAGTAAAGTCTAACAAATATTCCCTCTTCTTCTATGATAAACAACTAAGACCAATATGTTATTTACCTCTATATCACTTCACAGCAATTAAACGACTTGCAAATTATTCATTTGCTAATCACGATAATGAGATGTTGTGGCAATTTACTCACATTAAAGAATTGGTTAAAATTAAGCATTCTTTAATATGTTTGCATTCAACTTTATAATCATTATAAATGAAAGGGTGAACAAAGTACAAATTATCTTAAACAAAAATGGGTGTAAAAAGTATCGATATAAGTTATATTTGATATTTCTGACATAAATAGAAACACCAATTTTTATCTCTAACACCAGTATACATCATCATCAAAATAATTAAATGTTTTGTACACAGTTACAAATCTTACCACTTTGCAGGAAACACTCTCATTGATAAGAACGTCTCCGTTTTACGTTGCCGGTATGTTCTTAGCGAAATACTTATATTTTCCATATTGACAGCAAAGAAAGAACACTGTGCCAAATAATAATGCCAGTGCAAAGATTTTATTTTTGCACCTACTTAAGTTGCAGTTTAAAAAAAACACCATGTATGTCATATGATATACCATTGCTTAAAAAGTTTATAACCACTTTTGTTATTGATATATTTTACCTGTCAGGTGAGCCATTAACCGTTATATAAAAAAAATCTCTGAAGGAAATCAGTTTTCGTGTATGATATGTAGAACAATATCTTTGAATTAAAGTTGTTTAGCTCACCTGAACCGAAGGTTAAAGTGAGCTTTTCTGATCACCCGTTGTCCGTCGTCCGTCCGTCCGTCTGTCCGTCTATCTGTAAACTTTTCACATTTTTGACTTCTCTAAAACCACTGGGCCAAATTTAACCAAACTTGGTACAAAGCATCCTTATGAAAATGGGATTCTAAATTGTTAAAATAAAGGGCTAAAACCTTTTCAAAGGGGAGATAATTACTAAACAGTGAAAATAGGGTGCATGTCTTTAAAAATCTTCTTCTCAAGAACCACTGCACCAGAAATGCCAATATTTACATGGAATCTTGTATATTTAGTCAAAATTATAAATTGTAAAAATCGTGACCCCCGAACCAAAACTGGGGCCCCCGGCGGGGTTTATAGTTTAACATTGAAATACATTGGAAAAATGTTTAAAAATCTTCTTCTCAAGAACCACTGCACCAGAAACGCCAACATTTACACAAAAGCTTGTATATATAGTGAAGATTCTAAATTGTAAATATCGTGACCCCTGGACCAAAACTGGGACCCCAGATGGGGTTCAAAAATTAACAGAGAAATCCAAAGGATAAATGTTTAAAAATCTTTTTCTCAAGAACCACTGCATCAGAAAAGCCAATATTTACATAAACGCTTGTATATATAGTGAAAATTCTAAATTGTAAAAAATGTGACCCCCAAACTAAAACTGGGGCCCAAGGTGGGGTTCAAAGTTAACCATAGAAATACGTTGGAAAAATGTTTAAAAATCTTCTTAAAAACCACTGCACCAGAAATGCCAACATTTACATAAAAGCTTGTATGTATAGTGAAGATTCTAAATTATAAAAATTGTGACCCCCGGACCAAAGGTAGGGTTCAAAGTTTAACATAGAAATAGATAAGATCAATTTTTAAAAATCTTCTTCTCAAGAACCATTGCACCAGAAATGCCAATATTTATACATGAGCTTGTATGTATAGTGAAGATTTCAAATTGTAAAAATCGTGACCCCCAGGCAAAAACTGGGGCCCCAGGCGGGGTTCAAAGTTTAACATATATAAGATAAATGTTTACTGGGGCACCAAGAAGGGGTTCAAAGTTAACATAGAAATATATAGGGAACATGTTTAATAAAATATTCTTCTCAAGAACTACAGTGCAACAGTTTGTGAGATTACTATCCAAGCATCCATGGCTATTGTAGATTCTTAATTGGTAAAATCGTGACCCCCAGACTAATACTGAGGCTCCAAGTGGGGTTCAAAGTTTAACATAGAAATATATATGGAAAATGTTTAAAAAATTTCTTCTTGAGAACTACAATGCCACAGTTTGTGAGATTACTATGCAAGGATCCTCGAATAGTGTATTTGTTAAAGCCAACCATAAACCCCGGACCCCAGAAGGGGTCAAAGTTTAAAATAGAAATAGCATATGCTACGAAATAGAATGTTACAAGGAATTGTTGTTCAGGTGAGCGATGTGGCCCGTGGGCCTCTTGTTCTATATGGATCTAAATTCCGATAGAATTTGAACGAAACTCCCGTATGATTTTAAAATCCCTGTTTGAATTATTTTCCTTTGGAAAATACTTTTATCTTAAAAGAATCATACAGGAGTTTCAAAATATTCTACAGAATTTTTTTTTCTTTAGAAACTATTTGTTATTGGAGGTAAATATCAGGCGAGACACACTAAATCAAAAGTGGCCTCATGCCCTTTAGGCAATGGCCTATTGTTTTGCGGGCAACGTACAAAAATATGCACATATAACGAGATGTAGAAACAAGTTATTTTAAACTTAAATGTTTTATTATATAACTTTAGTCAAATCGCGTTTTACGAAATGGAAATTTTTTACACATATTGTTGACTTTTGCTTAAATGAGCAAAAACGCCAGCTGGTGACAATAAAAGGACAGGGTATAACCCTTTTACGGTAACAGTGGTACTGCTGTTTTGCAGGGAAATATGACATTGTTTGTTGTAATATGACGTAACGTCAATTGTTTGATTGAGGTCATTTAATTATTAACCTACTAATCGGCAAAGTATATCAATTTGCCCTCAAGAGAGCAGTACCGCAGTTATCGTGAAGGACTCCATTCAATGAATGTAAAAGTAAGAATTTGGCTTGGTGCAAGGGCATGCAACTAAAATTCACAAATTTGATATTGGATAACACGGAAGAGTAGGATGAAAAATAAAATCAATGCACAAATCATAAACAAAGATCTATTTAATAAAAAATTAGACATTTATATATATATATATATATATATATATATATATATATATATATATAT
>WFKH01010931.1:70144395-70195375 GCA_016163765.1 Magallana hongkongensis
TGCACAAATATTGGCAATTCAATCGGTAAGATTTTATTCGTAAATTTTGACAAGAAAGGAAAATACAGAGTTCGATATATATATATATGTCAAATTTCTTATTAAAATGATCTTTGTTTATGATTTGTGCAGTGATTTTATTAGTCATCTTACTCTTCCGTGTTATCTAATATCAAATTTTAATTGCATGCCCTTGCACTAAGCCAAACTCTTACTTTACTTTAACATTCATTGAATAGACCCCTTCACGATAACTGCGGCACTGCTCTCTTGAGGGCAAATTGATATACTTTTCCGAAATTTTAGTAGGTTAATAATTAAATGACCTCAATGAAACAATTGACGTTACCTACATTTACCAAAAATCAGTAATTTTAAGATAATAAAAAAATACTATTTAGCGACCATCAATAAAACTAATTTGCCAATAATCAGTAGTTTTAAGATAATAAAAAAATTATTGGTTAGCGACGGTCAATAAAACTTAAAGTTTTTTAAGAATGTATTTTTTACACATATATAGCCGCGTGAGCTATACTTTCTAATGTGTGTAGAAACGTGCATTTTTTTTAAAACCGCGGACCGAAATTCGGTTCATCGACTCTCATTTTTGTGCATGCTCTTGTCAACATGTGATGTTTAAATTAGCGCTAATATGTAGTGTCGTTATGAACTTTTTCATATGGTGGATGGATACTAGCTGCAGGACATTTCTGTTGTCGGAATAATAGCTGAATAAAACTCAATAGATGATCATCAACATGTTTAACAGTTAATTTAGAATTCTTTATATTTATGATGGGTGTGCTCGTTATACGTGTGATATGTATATGAGGGATGGTGGTTGAGGTGGGGTGTGAGTGCGCGTACAATATTTCTTTTTTTATTCTGCGATGAAATTAAAAACGTCAATTGATCATAATTAATAAGATATAAAAAGAAAAATGCAATAACAAAGGAAACAAATAAAATGAAATTTATTGGAAAGCATCCTTTTTTGTCTTGTTTTTTTTTACTTTTAATTCTTTGTTTCTTAATATATTTTTTTATTTATTTCTTCATTAAAGATTTGTTTTTGCAGTGCTTACTAGGCTTTTCTTGTTTCCTTTAGAATTGTTCTCTTTTTCTTAGACGTAAGTTCCATTGATGACATGCCGTTTGTAAAACATGTTATAAAAAGAAAAAGTGAGAGGAAGTTCATGCAGATGTCTACAATTTGACTTGAAAATATTCTTGCAATTAGATATCGTTTCAGAAGTCTGATATTAACTTATCCATAACACAGCAAAGAAAATAGAAGGATTTACTTCCATTTTTTTCTTTATCTCCATTATGTTGCTCTTCGTTTTTTATATGTACATGTATAGTATCTATTAGAAATGATACTGCATTCATTTTGATTTAAGAGTTATGTCATGATTTGAATGTGAATTATCATAAATTTTGTGTAAATAAAGAAGAGAGACATATTAAAAATAACAAATTTCATAGACAGTCTGATGTTATTTTTTGAAGAGATGATGCATCTTTAATTTAAATCAGATTTAAGCCTAAACTTTCTTCCTTGCATTATTCAGTCAAATGAGGAATTATCTCCATAATTCTAAATATTGCATTCATTTTCTGGTGTTAAGGAAGTGCACTTAATCCTATCCACAAACAATATGCACTCATCCCTTAATCCAAACGTCAAAAATGTGTTGACGTCAAAAATGAGGAAAACCTCGTCTTCTATAGTTTGGGTATTGGCATTACGCGCACAAATTTAAGATGCGATTCGTTATTGAAACAGTGCACATCGCTTAGTTATCATAAAAAACATTCTAGGAATAAAATAAATAATATAGTTCATGGAGACTTTTCTTTCAAACATGTATAAAATACACTAAAATATTTGTTCTATTATTGTATGAAAAAAATACTACTATATTAAAACGAATTCCTTTACAGCTTTACAAAATTTATACATATATGAATATAGATACTTAAAAGGTTGTTTTAATGTATCGAAATTGACATACCAATTATTATCGCAACCATGTAAAAGATACAGTCATCTAAGAACACTTTTTCATTTATATTCTTTTTCATATATTTCTGGAGAAGAATCTTCAGATTTGGTCAGAAGATTTTAGTTTTAACTCAAATACTTTTTTTTAATAAAAAAGGCATTTAAGCGAGAATGATAAACAATTTCATTACATTGACTGTATTTATTAATTAAATTGTCAGGTCTTTTTACCCAGAAATATTGGGAACAAAAAATATACGAATTATCACCGAAATTAAGAATGAAATATTTTTCCCTGATGTTTTCTGATAATTTTCCCTTAAGAAGTTCTAGAAATACCGAATTTTTTTAACAGTATCAACCGGGTTCTATTGTGTACTTTGCAATTCAAAGTTCTTAATGATTTATATAAAAAGGAAGACTGAAACCAATCCTCATATCTGATTGATATTATGCTTACCGGTGGTAGTTTTCTCCGTTTGCATTGTCCGACACCCAGTCTCTTTATCACACAGGTGAACCTCACACTCACATGGTATTGAACAGAGATAACCGTAGTATCCTCTTTTACAAGATAAATTACAATTTTTTCCAAAACTTCCATGTCTGCAAACTAAAATATATAGTGTGAGATGGTGAAGTTGTGGGTAATTACGGTGATAAATATTTCAACAATTTAATTGTCTAGTTCAATAATCAATGTATTTAATAATGGTATTATATTGATAACTATTAATGAAATACTTTTTCCAACTTATCAATGGATCTGGTTTGTCGTAATGTGAAAGTTCCTAATTTAAAAACATGTCAGTGGCATAGCATTTACGTATGAGTGAAAAGAAGTTGTGATGTCGGCTTTTTAGCCAATTATCTAAAACAAGAGGCCAATGTGCCGTTATGCCTCCTTGGGGAATTTTCTTAAGCAGACATAAATAGTCTACCGCATTGCAAAAAATGTTTTGATGAAAAATCAATCCTAAACATTTTAAGTGTTTGTAGTGTTCTAGTTTTCCTCACATACTAGTTCGACATGATTGGGTAGTGTTTTTTTTCATTTTTTTTATTTCAATACATGGAAATCTCTATTAAGGTAGCTCCAGTGTCTTTCGTGACCGGTTCTTTTTTTACACGGTGTGATCAATTTCCGGTTATAGTTTTGCTCAAATAAATGATCATTTAAGATGACATGTAATTAATTTAAAGTATTGTACAAGTATGGTTCAGTGGCTTCAGTATTAATATATAGCTCATATTTTTCAAAAGGAGAGAAAAACCATAAATATGTCAAAAAGCTTGGGGAAAATTACTTGACGGAAAGGGGGGGGTGCTACTACACTTGTTTCTATGTTCTGCCAGCTAGGACCAAAATTCTAATATGTATAATACAATTTAACTGAGTATATAATTTTTTGTGACTGATAGATTGTGTCAATTTGGTACATTTTATTGTTTTTTAATGTTTTTAAAAGATTAGAATTATATCCAACTATATGGTGGTATACATGTTCAAGAGACTATCAGGCAAAAACTAGCTGGTTTCGATAATTTATGGTTTTTTGCTAACAAAATATATATTTTTTCATAAATGTTTTATAAATTTAATGAATTATGAGATTATGCTTCATTGTGTTAAAATTTGGCTGATGAATTTTTAGACCATGTGAGCTGAAGCTCACTGTATGAAAATAAACGGGCAAAGGTATAAATATTTTGACATTTTTAGTAAGTTCATAAGTTGTTTAAACTGTTCAAATTAAAAAAGTTTGGTTTGACACAAATTTCTAAAACAGTGGGTCTACCTTAAGTTACGTGCATCTATTTTAATAATCTGCGGTACATTTAGACTTAATAAGTTTCATATTTTGTTTAACAATCGGATTAAATCAAGAAATATATATGTTTCTTCAAAACTCTAATAGTAAATATCTTGTATTTCAGTATACATTTTATGAATCGATAAACTATCCCTGAACCAGTAACTATTACTGCAGAAGATAATTATTCAATTAATGTGTCTGAAAAAATTCAGCACCATAATAATGCGTAAAGTATGGTTGATTTCATTAAATAAAATATTCAAGATTATTAGAATGTAAAAATATAGGTAAATTATAAGCAGCCTGAATTGTTTTATCCTTCGCAAGGAGTCAATGAATTGTTTCAAGCTGAGGAGTTTGCCTTGTTGATGTGACATACTCCCTAGTTAATAGTATTGCTTGTTTTATCATGCAAACAAGTCCCATTTCGTAAATACTGCCTTATTTTTTTTATTAAAACATCAACAGATATAGGAATAAAACGGAAATTCTCTAACGATAGATAGATAGATAGATAGATAGATAGATAGATAGATAGATAGATAGATAGATAGATAGATAGATAGATAGATAGATAGATGGATAATCCAACACATACTTAAACATTTCCCAGTGGTAGTGTCGAAATATTCATTGTAGCAGCAAGTTGTATTTAACCTTAAATTTTGGAAGATGTATTTCTCATTACAAATAATCAAAAAGGACACAAATTTATAATTTTTGTGTGAAAGCAAGGGTTCATTTACCTGTTAAAAAGGAATTATATCTAATTAGGTATCAATAAAATTCGTTAATTATTTTTTATTTACAATATATATTGAACTAGAATACCCTTTATGCTAATATTACCAGAGAATAAACTAAAACTTACCTGTTACATTCTTTTGCAGACATTGTCGAAAGTATTTCAGTGATAACAATTGCCATCCTCCAAAAAGACATGATACTTCTGCTATAAATTGTCATTTTGTAAAAGATTCTTTAATGGCTGTTCGAAACAATGAATTCGAAGTTAATAACAAAAACAAATCATGGTGAGAGGACAGGAATTCACGAGTTAAATAAGAATCAACTGTATATGTACTACAATTACAACTACAAACACTGAAAATCGAGTTGCAGTCCCAAACCTAAATCTTAACTGATTCATTATATCTTCTGCAAAAGCGACTGAATAAGATCGGGAAGTTGCAGAAATCAAGCTGTGGGTAATTAACATGAAAATAATAAGGACAAACATTGCAATTACTCTTAAATTGACATTTACCTGCCCATATTGAAGGATATAGATATACATAAAGCACAGGGAAATTCACTGTATTAGAGCTCTTGAACTCACGACCTCTGGAACCCATTCTCCTAGCAGTGAGCGGCCTTCGCACTAACCAGTCGGCTATCTAGGCAAGACAGACATCTTGCTTTCGATGACGAACGGATTCTAGCGCGCTGGTCGCTCACTACACGGTCATTTGAGATACAGGTGGAATACAGTTAAACGACAATTTGAGAGAATCGGAACGATACACATTGCATAGGTATATACATAAAATAAGCACAAACATTGCAATAACTCTCAAATTGACATATACCTGCCCATAGTGAACATGTTGTAACCAAGGAAACAACGTCTCCTTTCCCTTTTACACGTTATCTCTTAATTTGCCGTAAATTAAAAAAAATGCGATATTTCTAACAACAAACTAAACTTCCTATAAAATAAATTTATTATCAAGTTTATATTTTTTAAAAGCCCCATAAGGCATGTGTCGTAATCTTTTGAAAGTATCATTTTATACAGTATAGAAACAACCTCTGTGCCAACATTTAAAACAGGTCAATCTTCTTATTAAGAAAATAAAAGTAAAAAATAAAAGAATCTGTACCTTTATCTCTGTAAAGTTCAACTATATCCAGAAATTAATCGTGTCTTAATTGCTTGTGAGCAGACAACCTAATTAGTAATGAATTGGATGATACGCCCTAGTACTTTATATATCGTACACGGAAATGATTTTAAAATGATTATAAAACCAAATTAGAGAGAAATAAACTAATATTTAATAAGTTTCTTTTCGTTTGGGAAGGATTATTTTAGGGGAAACCGCACAAAATTTGTTGTAGTGAACGGTACCGTGAGAGCCCAGATACAGAGAACAAATTCTGTCTCCAGTTGTACTGCCACATCTACGCCCCAACGGCCCTTGTTTAGAGGGTCATAGTCACGATTTGTTCAAACTTTATTTAATTGTTTATAATGCTTTAGTTATGCATTTCTAATGCTTTGAGTGTCACTCGTAGAATTATAAGGAAGATACAGAGCTCACAATTCCTTGTTATATTAAACAACTGAAGGCTCGTGTTATGTTTTTGTTTACATTGGTTCATTATACAGATAAGAGATTTTCAAAAACTGATTTTTCTCTCTGCTAATACGTTTTGAATATAAATAAACAGTTCCTAGCTCTTTTCATATTAATGATAGGTCTAAACCTTGAATTTTGCTTTCAACATTCAAAATGTAAACAAACCCTTGGCTTGAGGTTTGTTTACATAGGAAATAATTGCTAGCTCTGTATCTAGATTAAAATCCAATGACTTTCACTCAATTTTTCATTGGCTATTAGAAATGCCTTGGTGAAGATTGTAAACATATAAAATGGAAAAAAAAATGAATTTTGACCAAAATCGTGTTTATGCACCTTTACCTTTCCAGTAGGACAACAAAACAGCGCACACCACACAAACGATAGTTTTCCTGAATAAAAACAACAACGTTGATATTCTAGAATAGCCCTCGGAGTCTTCTGATCTCTGATCAATTAGATATGTTTGGGATGAGTTTGGAAGGATGGTAAAGATGCGCAGACCCCTACAACATAATGTCTTGCAACTGGCGACAATACTAGAAAAGGACAGGAATAAGAACACTTAATTCAACCATATGTAACCTCTATGCGTCGCGGATGCCTCGCATTACTGAATGCAGGCGATGGGCCCCACGGGCAGTTCTAAGAACTGCTTAAAGCCAATGTTTTTATTAAAATGACTTTTAAAAACAGAATATTGTCAAACAGTGGTACATTATAATTATTACCAAAAATTGTTTTGATTCTATAACTTTTTAAAAATTGAGAACAAATCATACTGACTATATTTTTTTTGTTTAGTATATTAACGATTGTAATGCTTATAATATAAAATGATACTAGACGGAAAACAAGAATTAAACGTAATTAAAGTAAAAGTAATTATCTGTAACGTATATCAATTAGGTTATTTC
Source organism: Magallana hongkongensis (assembly GCA_016163765.1). Taxonomy (NCBI): domain Eukaryota; kingdom Metazoa; phylum Mollusca; class Bivalvia; order Ostreida; family Ostreidae; genus Magallana; species Magallana hongkongensis. The sequence goes on from WFKH01010931.1 coordinate 70,151,504, forward strand.
TTTTTATTGGTAATTAATATTTCTAACGTATTATATAAATGTTGTTTAGAATAAATCGAAGTAGTGTTTATTTGTCACTTCATATCAAGGGAGGTTATGCGTCTTTGAAAAAAGTGGAAAATGTAAAGGGATATCTTTGAATCGCTTGTATAATAAAACTGTACAATCATAACACTGTTAGTACAACGTTTATTATAAATCCAAATTTGCTTTAAGAAGTTTTACTTTTGCTTATGCTAATTGATTATTCAGGTACTGCAGTTTACATTTTTTAACTACATTATCGCTGGTTAGCATATTTAATGTATTCAATGGTTTCTGTCGGTTTATTGAGCAATATGTTTTACCTTTTTGAAGAATAAAAGTTAACTGTTTGAAACATTCTAGTGGTTTGTATATTTAATTTGGATGTTAATGGACCAACTTAAATACACGAATATTGACAACATATATATCCTGAAAAATACATCGCAAATTGTTTAATTGCTGAAAACGAAAAGTGTGATCTATTCATAGTGATTGTATATTTGGTCAAAGTCAACAATATTTGATAAGCAAGGGTTTCAAACTTTTATCTTAACACGTTTATTTAAGTGAATGTGAAATGATTGATCATGAATTGAATGAAAGTCATGTACTGATTTTAAGAAGGAATTATTCTAAATAAGGTGTTTTCTGAATATATACCTGCCTGGAATGTAATGCATATTTTTTGATTAGTTTATTTATGTGTAAAATTCGCAAGTCTAAATCCTGAATCTTTCAAATATTAATAGAATATAAATGGCGATCGGGCCAACGAGATTTTTTGTAATAAAGATGATATTTTCATAAACCGAGTTTGTCTTTGCTTGAATGACCACTTAAAGAACATAAAGTATCATACACATTATAACAATCGACTGATACTTTAAATTTTAAATGGACTTGAAACATGTTTAAAAACAATTTAACCATTCACCAAAATAGTAAATAAAGTAGATAAAGATGAACTTTCAAAATACAATTTCATTGTTTTTAACTCATATCATGTCTTTATAATTATCCAGCATTCATATGACTCAAACAAACACGCCATATACAACAGTCGTTAGCATTAAACATAATAAGACTTAACTCGATATGAGTTAAGTCCAGTTATTGAGACGAACAGAAAACTAGCTGATCCAAGAAAGATAACTCTCAATTACCTCTTTTGGTTTCAAATGTATAATTTAGAGTTATCGTCCCTAGTTCTTCGCGCAATCGTTCATGCGCAACAGTCAGCTTTCTTTTTGGATTTCGCCTTGAAGCGGTAGTTCGATCTTTCCGATTTCCAACAATCAGGATTCATCCATCCTTAAATCTTTCCAAGTACCAACAAAGTTCGTAAGTTATTTTTGTAGGAAACATAACGGTGAGTGTTTTCTTCCATTTATCCTCACTACTAGCAGTGACTAGTGTGCATTAATGCAAAATCAGAAAAGCATTACAAAAAACCACGTGTCGCCATGCTTGTTCGATGGTTTTTAAATGATAACTCATATGATTACATCTAAACACCAAACTATTTCTGAGTAGCTCATGTTAATCATTCATTTGTTATTTTATTAAACATAATTGTTTAACAGTAGCGTTTTACTCCACGTTCTATTATTGTTATTGAAGCCCCTTTAAGGTTTCTTTCAAAAAAACATTCTTATTACTGCGTATAATCTTAAGGTTCTGTTCCGCCTTAAAATGTTGAGAGCAAGGAAGTCAAAGAGGAATTCATCGTCACAATATGCTGCGTCAATTCCAGCGGCCTCAAGATTAGGACGTGGTCCGAGAAGTCAGCCGCAACCACAACCTGCTTCGTCTACCCTGAGGCTCATGTACAACCAGTGGAAATGTCGGTACCACGTCACAATCCCCACACCTGCCAATCAACAAATTCCAGTACCCGCAACTTCAGGTACTGTTTACCTGCAAGCAGCATGTTGTCATCTGCTATTGCACCCCGTATCAGCGTTTCTAACAATCTTGGTATTCGTTTTCCCCAATCCATTAAAGAAAAACTTTGGTCTAAAGATTGTGTTGATCTAGCCAAACTTTTGCATTCCGACCTAGATACTGACAAGCCAGACCACAAATTTTCAATTGTCGACGGTCAGTTAATTATGTCTCCAAAAACTACCCCCAAGAAAATTACAACAGTCGATTCTTAGACTGATGCATTTATAATTTTTTCTAGCATTCATTTGTTGAGACACCCAGCAGACATTCAGGGCATCCTAAAGAACATTCAAACTATCAGGTTAAGGGCTACCAGAGATCCAAATGCAAGTTGGTTGGAGTATGTTAAACAGTTTAGGCTCAAAATCTCCAACAACACATCTATCCCTTGGGGTTTTGTAGATGCTGAGCTATGGCTTATGTATATGTCCAATCCAGCTGTAGCGTATAACACTCAAGCAAACTTAAAATGTTACGACTTTAATTTCAAAGGCTCTTGTAGCAGACAATCTTGTCTCTACCAACATTTGTGCATGTATTGCCATAAAAATCATCCACGTATACATTCCTGGTCATCTCAATCAACTAACACCCGTCATACCCCCACTCAATTAAACCAACCAAACAACTCTCCCTTTCGTCCCAACTTTCACCAGCTGCCCCCCCCCTCCGCCTACGCCAAACATTTCAAGCCAGACAAAGGTTTCAGGGACCTAGGTTCAACTCCAGTTAAGATCGAAAATATGCAAAGTTATTTGGATAATTACCCTGACAAAGATACTGCTGAATACTTATCACTTGTTTTCTGTAATGGTTTTCATTTAATTACATTGATTTAAGGCTTCCTCTGAAACCCAAAAATATGAAATCATCCCAGGTTTATAGCGCTGAATTACTTGCAATTATCAATAAGGAAATAAGTCTTGGTCGCATGGCAGGACCTTTCAACAATTTACCATTGTTCAATCTAAGATGTAATCCTGTTGGTATTCTCCCTAAAAAAATATGGGGGTTGGAGATTAATTACAAACCTGTCTGCCCCTGCTGGTAACAGTGTCAACGATTTCATTGACCCCGCATTATGTTCAGTTTCGTATGTATCCTTCGATCAAGCAATAACTATGATCGGTTCCTTGGGTAAAGGTACATTGTTATACAAAATGGACCTGTCAAACGCGTTTCGCTTGCTGCGAAATGTATGCCCTTCGGATGTTCCATAGCATGCTCAACATTTGAAAAAATGTCCATCGTTCCACTGGGTACTAGCTAAGAACTGCAATTAGTCCAGCTGATTGGTGCAAAATTTAAGCAAAATTGCTCACTTGATGAAGAAAGCATGAAACTTTCTACACAAGTTTTGTAGTGTATAAGCTTCAATTTCAGCTATGGACCCACTTTTAAAAATCCAATATGGCTGCCATTTTCAAGATGGCGGAAAACTGATATTTTTTTTCAAATTTCCTTTATTTTAAAAGTTTATTTTGACAAAGGAGCAATATTAATGATGTAAATGATGTATCATTTGAGAAGGTGTACCATTTCATGAAATTACAGATTTAATAAAGTTAAGTAAAAAATTATGCTTTTTAAGATATTTTTGTCGTAATTTGGTCCAAAATTGTAACCCTTTTTTTCTGACCAAATAATTATTTAATTAAAAACTGAGAAATAAACCCGGTCGCTTTAAAAAAAAATAGATGCAAATGCTTAAGAGATTTTAAAAGCTTTTTTAATGTTAAGAATGATCAAGATTTAGTCTCGGACACATTCTCCGCCACATTTACAATGAGCAGTGCATGTCAAATTAACTTTAACACACCGGTATCTCCCTATACATCCAATATGAGGCTTTCATCCACATTTAATTAGCTCATTAGCTCATTAGCTTGCATGATGCTAATGCTTCAGATAGTACTGATTAAAATGGAATCCACATATTTGTTTCATTCCTTTTTCAGTCCCATGTTCCTAGATCTACTGTTGGAGATGTAGGTTCAAGACATCTGCCCCAGACTTGGCTAGCCATGAAACAGGTTCGCGTTGTGTGTTGAAACAGTGCTGCTTCTGTAGGAGGAATATTATCAATTGTCATTCCTTTTCTTGCAAATAGGTCCATTCTTGTGACATTGACTGTTACACATTGACTTGCCTTATCGTACATAAGCACAACAACACGTTGTATTTCTTCCATGTGATCCACAACGGCTGTGGCGACAGACTCTTATTGCTTAAGTTGACAAAGATTTCCGTTACTGGTCTATAGTTTGTCCAATTTGTATCCCATGCTCTTTTCTTACCCTTGTTTGCAAATGATGATACCTGATAAATGCATGGAAAAAATAAAAGGCCACGTGACTTCTTGGGTCAAAGAGCAATGGCAATATGCCCCACCTGTCGTGGACTGACGGGTACCTAAAAGAAACTCCGAAGGAAATCCAATATTCTTTTATCTGTTAAATTTTCTTAAAATGAAGATATTTTCTTAAAAAGAAGATATGTTAATGGCTATAACCACAACATCGGTATTAACCGTTCGAATCATGACACTCTTGTGTTCTTCTGCAACTGCATCCTTGACAGGAAGCATCATTCGTGTATCTGCCTCTTCATGTGTGCAGGGTTCTATTTGACTGATGTCCCTTGTCTTTAAGCACATGACAGAGCTGCCTCTCGTAGCGATGTTTCCCAGCACTCCAACATTTGTCTGATACCAGTTGTTCTTATAGGTAAACATACAATTCCTTCTTTTTCTCATCTACTCTTAAGAAACTTTCCCAATTTTTCGGAACGTTAGAGTTTGATAAAACCCTCCTTCTTATCCCCTTTCCTCTTCTAGTTCTTTCCGACTTAAGGCTGTCTGTAAAATATTTATCCAAGATTATATCAATTCTCCTGACAGAGTGAAGCTGAATCTGAATGTATGGATTGATAGTATCTCTGAAGAAATCTTCAAATGTTTTACTCCCCTTTGGTTTAAGAATATTGATAAGGACAGCCCCATCTAAAACTAAAGCATTAACTATAGGTGCCTCATTGCTTGATTAGGTAAACATTTTAAATAGTCCAAACATTATTCATTATACATATGGGGTTTTTTTCTCTCAGTTAATTCGATACGCAAGGGCATGCTCTAACTCTACGCATGAACAGTTTCTAAGGCGAGGCAAGCCACTCACAAACAGGACTACCTACAGTCTTGATTGAAGTCATCTTTTCGTAAGTTCTATGGTCGATACAACGACCTTGTCAGCAAATACAATATTCCACTGGGTCGCATGCTGACTGATGTTTTTCATACATATTGTTAGACCATAATTAATCACCTAATTGTCTACGGATTTTTCCGTTTTTCCCGATTACGACAAAGAACACACGGCGGGTGTGAACGGTCAGTAGAGGATGCTCACTCCTCCATTGCACCTGATCCTACCTCTAAATTTTGTAGAGGTTTGTGTTTGCTCTGCTCCTGTTTTGTATTTTTCCTTTGGACTTTTGATTTTGAGCACTGTTCGTTATCACCACATGTCATAGTCAACAAACGACAATGAAACCAATGTAAAAAAAAGTTTTTGAACAAATATGATGATTTACATAAAACTTATAGAGATGTCTTTAATAAAAAAAAATATAAAAAACATAAGTTATCATGTACTGTCAAAAATTCAATATCATTATGTTACAGGTCTATTCATTTCAAAGGATCTTCATATGAAATAATCTGGTAATAAATGAACCAGCACCGATACGATGAAATAGGAATCGGCGCGGTGACACGATGCTTTATTAATTATTATAACTTAACTCGAGAATAAAGTTGTAAGCACATTTTAAATGTCTATCATAAACAAAATAGTAAACACATTATGATAAGCGGTGTGAGTGATTTGCGATAAGCATGACAATTAACCATCATTTCTTCGCAATTAAACTGAGTGTAATGAGAAACGAAAGTTCGAGACTGCTTTGTAATCCTTGTCGAAATTATAAATAAACAGGTACAACTCGTTTTAATGTTTCAACCTTACAAGGGAATATATTTTATAACATCTCAATTATATATCTGCGTAATGTATGTTAATATTTTAATAATTTTATTTCATAGGTATTTTATAAAAAATTTGCATTTGTAATTTAAGCACAAAAAGGAAATACCGAGAATAAGTCAAAGACTTCTCTAAAAGTATTAATCATAATTGCATAATGAATACAATCAATGTACTCTCATTTTTCTAGATATGTTTATAATGTGTCATAATTTACTGATGTTGTTGTACACAAGTTTTGCATTAAAAATAGCTAATCGTTTGAAAAGAATACATTAGGGATGATTTATCAAAGGTACTTAGAGAAAGAATAAATCTTTTAATCTGAAAATATACTTACATCATCACTTTTTAGTTAACGTAAAGGCAGAGTGTTGAGGCATAAAAACATATACCTGTTATGTACTGTTCTTTAGCAAGGGTAGATACTGTGCTTATAACGTCTTCAACTGCAGTTGTTGTTTGTATTGCTTTTTTTGTCCATTGAATATTTGTAGGCTCTTTTAGAAAATAAAACATTTATTTCAATTGAAAAAAAATACTAGTAATGATTTATGCATCGTCGACTGTCCTATCTAATCGCAAATAATCATTTATCAAATGTTTTGGTTTATCGAATATTTGGATAAATAATATGCATAACAGTTTGCAAAAATGGAAAGAAATTTCAAAGAAATGTCAACTATTTCTCATATTTACTGATACTATTTTTCGGGTTTTCTACTTATAAATACCCTAATATATAAAATATCATATTATTGTACATCAAAGCTATGGCGTTCTTTAGGAAAGATTATATTTCAATCTGCATTCAAGAAATCGAATCAATTAGAGCCAAAAATAGTAAATCAGTCATTAAATGTGATTTCAAACTTTTTGACATATTAGTTGTTCCTTGGATGTATTTATTCCGTTCTGAATTAGTTTGTTGTAAAGTCCAGATGAAACCTTTCTGTAAAATTATAATAAAACTCTGCCTTTTAATCAACTGAAAAAAAATTGAAAGGTTTGGAACTAGACAAATGACGGAATGGCGGGAGTTTTCTCAATGGCAGACACTTGGTGTGTAAAAGCCCTCACCTGTTTGCTGTTTATTACTTTTAGTTAATGTTCTTAAAACGGATTCATCTGTTATCTTCGTTTGTTCTTTTTTCTTTGTCGATGGGATAGTTGTAGGTACTTTTGAAAAAAGAGAACACAACTAAAAAAAAATAATAGCTATTTTTCTGCATCGTTGCATGTCCCATATAATCACAAAATGAACGATTTGCAAATGTTTGTGTGTCAGTTTATATTCGATATAGATTATATTTGACAAAAAGTATCATCCTTTAAGTCTATATTCTTTCTTTGATAAGCTATTATTCATACACGTTAATTTTACATTTGTATAAAAATGTTTAAACCACCAAAAAAATTGCTGAATATTTCTTTCACAGTCTTAATTGTTCAAAAGTATGTTTCATATAAAACTATCTCGTTCATAATTCAATGACATCTTTATGTGTAAATGCAGTTCATGTTGCAAAAAACTTACCTACCTCATACTTGATAGTTGCAAGACAATTGATCGGGGCTATATATTTGTACGTGCAAGTAAAATTCTTTCTTTCAAAAAAGATAATATTATTTAGGACACGTACTTTTAATATGTTGTTTTGTCAATTTAATCCAGTACATCCAAAATGTGTTACTTTCAAAATAAGGTTAACAGAATTTATTTTTCACGCTTTACATACTTAATAGTTCAATACAGTGAATTGTTCCAGACCTTTTACTTTTCCAATATTCGATCAAAAGTCAAGTGAAGTACTAGTTGAATATGTAATATTTATAGTCAAAAAGCTTTAATATTCAAATCAATTAAAACGCAATTATCTTTTGTTTAGTATATAGTATGCTAAAGGTCCTTCCTTCGTAGGAAATTAAATCAACTCATTAGTTTTCCTGTTGCATTTTAAACAAGTTAAAACTAAAATATACTAGCCAAAAGGAGATCAATTCAAACAAATAGCAAGCAAATCATAACATTATATGGGAGCTAAGGACATAAATGAAACAATTAAACACTCTCAAACAAAGACCCATATCTGCATGCATATTGTGATAATGCATAAATCTAGATGACTATGATATAAATGTATACATGCTTTGTCGGTAATTCTATATTGTCAAATTCACAGTCAACTTTAAACACATAACAAATATAACTTTTGGAAAAACATCGTCAAAGCACATGCATATTTTTTATCGTATAAGAACAGTTATCATGGTAAAGTGTATAATTATGGACTATTTAAAATTTTACTTTTATTAAAATACAAACTTATCGAAATGGTTATAATATTTCAATTACAAATTCGTTGTTTTAACAGTAGAGGTAGTAGGCACAACATCCTCATATTTTGCATTAACACAATAAGGTTTGCATATGTGAATAATTTTTAGGAAAGTTAGTAAACTTCAATTTTTATTTTAAAAAAAGTTAAAAACTTTAATTACTTCCGCTGACATATTTTAAATTTGATACTTCATATTGTCAAAAATTTGTTTATTGAAATGAAATTGACAAATTTTTTATACAAAACGCATTACCTTTTGTCGTTGTGCAGCCAGTAACATTATGGCATTCTAAGGTAGTGCAAGCACATGGGACCTGACATAAACATCCGTAAAACCCAGAGGGGCATGTTAATTTACAATTCCATCCATAACTTCCAGGTGGACATTCTAAATCATAGATACATAAAGATATTTAAATCAGTTATATACTAAATGAAAAAGGCGAAACTGAAATAAGGTGATAGACTATTTGATTGATAACAAAAATCGGTCAAATGTGGATAGCATTCATTTCTTCTAAGTTTCCTTTCATGTAATTTAACTGTAAAGAATATCTTTTAAGGCATTGAAATCAACTAATATTTTTTTTTCAAAAAAAACTTCCACTGGTAAATGTTTTTTGTGAATTTTGCCACGAAGAAATTTTGTTAATAAAGTTATGTTCTTTTTCATCCAAAACCTTGTTAATGTTGAGACTTAAGACGTGTCTAATAAATGCATTCAAAAGCTAAAAACTAGTAACTTAATCCATGCATTGGTAGTTACATGTATTCATTGTTATTGATTACCAAAAAACTTACCTATGCAGCTGTCAGTCTCGTTGTTCCAATATTCATTGTAGCAGCATCCTCTATAAGTTGGTCTATGTGTTTGCAATAAAAAGACATGGCCTAAACATTCCTATGTAGTTTCAATGGCAGACTTACAATCGTATTCATATATCACAGAGGTACTGATTATAAATCACTATGTATGTACATTGTGTACTTATGTTAACATATACAACAATGTTGCTTCTATTTATAATTACCAATTACCTATTACATCTCAGTTGTCCTGAAGTCTGATGGAGTATCCAAAACATGACGTTTAAATAAAAAATATCCATTCTAGAGAAATAATCTGATTTTTTTGGCATAGCAAATCAGTCCATATATGATTCTAAACTAAACAAAACTCTGAAACAATTAATTAAAAAAAGTTTTAAATAGTATCAAAGGTATATGGGGGGTTCAACCATTATTTTATCCGTCGATTAAATGGAAAATAATTCTGACTGACACAAGAAAACGCTACAAAACGCTACATTACAGGAAGAAAATACTGAAAAGAGATCGTCAAACATCAGTTTTGTTACTTCCTCATTACAATATTAATGAATATTGCATTACTTTTAATATATACTTCAAAATTGCTTGACAAAATTCACTTAAAGAAAGTACTTCACTTAACATGATAAACACTTACATTGTTTAAAATACATTTTGCGTTGCAATTTCTATCTTTCAAGCTAAGCTTCATGAATCATGTTTCATCTACATCGAGGAATGTTCGACGAATTACACAGCGGGTTACTGGCGTTCAATAACAATAAAAAAAAACCTATGTTTGAACGATGTGTGACAGATTGTTTTAAGACAATGTACACTACGCGTGTGTCATGCTTTCATTTTATATATGAACAATTATTGGTTAAATTTACATCGTCCGTTTTATAGTAACAACTATTTTGATTTGATTATACAAAAATAAAACCTTCACAACGAATACAGAATTTTTAATTACAATAGGTTTCTTCTAAAAAGCAGTTTGTCATAAATTGGGTTGTAAATAAGCGTGTTGTATTTTGTATATTTTACTATTCTATGCATTTTTTATTTCAGCTATAAAAGTTTACGTTTTTCAATACAATAATAAAATAATTCATATTAAACCATTAGTTATTTTTGGCATATTCATTCTAAGAATCTAGTATCATCACTTGATCAATAGGCATAAGTACAAATCAAATTCAAAGTACCTGGGAAGTGGCAAGAAGAAGAAAGGGTGTATGGATCTCCACCTATCAATACTTTTTAATGATTTTTAACTAAACTCAAGGGAAGTTACAAAAGCCCAGAAGGCTCGTCCGAGTTTCGAGATTCGAAATAGGAGATTTGAAATTCGATATTCAATATCTTAATTATACAATTAAATAATGGATCTAAAAATCTGTATTCTGGCGAGATCAAACTGATCTAAATAAAGACCACCCAGACTTACTGTAACCTACAAAAATATTGTTATCCCTAGCAAAATGATTATTTGTATGATTTACAGAATATATAATGAAATAGGTAAGAATGCAATGATTTTCGCGACTATATGCTCGTTCTGTGTGTATTCCCTCCTGATGCGTTCTAACCCGAGTATATTTTACCCTCAATACGTCTTAACCTGGGGTTGTATAAAAATGCGGTTATGGTAGAGAGAGAGAGAGAGAGAGAGAGAGAGAGAGAGAGAGAGAGAGAGAGAGAGAGAGAGAGATTTATGCGAAAATCTAGAAAAATTTTCCAAGAGAGAGGGGTCAGAGGGGTAGTTTTTTTCTTTTCCCATGGCGGAGGGGTTGGGAGGGGGGTCGGGGGTTCTTAGGCTCATTTTCAGTAATATCACTATGATGTAAATTTAATATGCTTGAATTTTCCAAGAGGATGTCTGAACCCCGACCCCTCTCGATTCGCGCATGGGGGTTGTTATTTTAAATATGTTTTAATAAACATGTTGGCATTGTTTTCAATATAGAGGGATAAGTAATCTATGCGATCAAAAGTAGGTGTGGTAGGGTGCCAATTTTTTCACAGTGCTCAATTTCATGTATAAAGAATAATAAAACAATTTAATTGCATGTATTTTTCAAAATTTATTGTTTGAGTTTAATTGTGATGTTTCATTCTATAAACACGTAAGGATATAATGTATTGACAGGCATATGTATGACACCTTAGTTGAATTTTTATGTATTTTCCCAATCCCCTAAACCCACGCCAAAATTGATAATTACATTTAAATCATTCATGTACTTCGTATGTAAAAAAAAAGCAAAAACAAAAAAACCTCTCTAAAGATGTAAACATGCAAAAAACTGTGTGAACTGCATAACACGTAGCGGGATAAAATCCAATCAGGGTGAAAGATACATGGGGGTTACTTGTGCAGAAATAACACTTTTTTTCCATATACTTTCACCCATAACACCATATAAAAAACTGTATGTGATGTTGGGAATGCATAGACTTTGGTGGTAAATGTAGCCTTCACACATATTCAATGTCAATTTTAAACTTGTTAACATAAACTATCAAAATTGTTCCATACTTATGTTATTTTTTGTTTAAGTGTTGTGCTCATTGATTATTCTTTCTGAAATTGCCCACACCCCCTCCCCCCCCCCCCCCCCCAAAAAAAAAAAAAACAAAAAAAAAAAAACAAAAACAAAAAAAAAAAAAAAAAAAAACCCCCCCCCCCCCCAAGAAAAAATTATACAATAAAATTTCACCCTTATAAGTGTTTGACCGCATTTTTGCGAGAAGGACACAGTTATTTACCTTTATTTTATAACCCCTTTTTTGTGCATCTCTCTCTCTCTCTCTCTCTCTCTCTCTGTAATCTCGGTCATGGCATTGATACACTATAATACACTTTGTGTATTTAATTCTTGTCGTTGAGGTTGTATATCTTCTGTGGTTGTCGATATTGTCATAAAGACATGGTGTCTGAATTTTATTTAATTAATGAAAACTTATTGTACATATAACTACAAGCCTCATTTACTAGCGAGTCGATACAATCAAATTTAAGCTGATCCATACCCTTTCCAATCAGACAACTAAGAAAATCTTTTTGTCAATTAGATTTCAACAAAATGTGTAACACTACACATGAACAGAGCATGGTTTTCAGTATTTCGGTTAATATCTGTTAACACAAAATGACAAAACTTCCTTAAATATTTAACTATTTTTCGGTTTCAAAGGAAAAAAAAACATACACAAGAAAACAAATGGAACAATAAATGAATATATGCATTTATTTACATTGATTTTATAAATAATTAAGTTAGTATAATGTTTTCTCATGAATGAAATTACTTTTATACATATGTGTAATACAAATCAAAATAGGATATGCTTGAAATAGCAATTTATAGAACGCTATATCCATATCCTGAATATCTCTCCTAGGCAACATAACTTTGTAAGTTTTAACAAATAATTATGTACAATCATTTAGGGGAGATACAAATAAAACTTATATTATCTGCTGCTGTTTAAGAAGGTCTCTTATCATTGTCATTCCGTATTTTCTGTTGTTTTAAAAAGACAAATGAACTCGGTAATAAACGTTTAAGGTATATAATATTATTGTCCGACAAACATCGTGTTAAAGGTTTAAACTCTGTAGAAATTGGGTTTTCAATTGTTACGAAACTTGGCAGAGATCGGTGCTGTTGTACGACAATGTCCGATTGTAATTCTCTGATGTCAATTGTTTGTAAGAAAGCATAACCCTCATCCTCCAAAAAAATGTTTCTCTTTGGGATGCATGTGCTCTGATTTTGCTTAAGTATCAGTCGACTATAATCTTCGTCATCGTCATTATCGTTATCATAGATAACCGAACATAAATATTGACTCTTCGAAGAATAACAAGCCATTCTATTCGCTCTTGTTGATGCATCGACTTCTGAACAGATGTTACTATTCCTCATGAGTTGTGAGTAACGAATTTCATTGTAACCCGAATCACGATCGGTAGGTGGAGTTCTACTTATTGGGTGGGTTCTTCCTAAAAATAATTATAAAGAAAAAAATAAAATAACTATGACACAGTGTATGAATTTACATGACAATGAAAATAATATTTTTTCTTTTCATTGACAATTTTCACAATGAAACTAAAAATTTCATCCGGAGAGCGAAATTGATAATTAAGATAAGATATTTAATTATATATGAATAAATAACATCACAGAAAAATAGAAAATCATCAACGGATGGTCTTTTTTACCTTGATATCGATTTATGAATATCCCCGTGAATCTGAAATGAACAAAATTGAAGTTTTCATTTTTTTTTTAGCTATTTATAAAATGTATGATATTCAACATTGATATGAGTATAATATTAAGCGATGGTAAAGTAATCTGATTTCAACCTCTTTCGAAAACCAATACATGCTCCACCAATGAAAACTGTTGTAATAGAACCAATGAAAAACAAGATTAGGTTTGACATGGAATCCTGTATTCTTCCTTCTGAACCATCGCTAGGTGCTGACGTTTCACTAATATTCCATTTTTGATCAGATGTTTCTGTTAAAGTTGGGAATTTCAAGATTATTACAAATACGGCATTTGTTTCCTACAGTGAACTTCACCGTCTAAAGACATTTGTCAAACTCGTAAATACGACTTTATACTTTTGAATTGAACAAATGATCGTGTTACTGATTCAGATTTTTACTTCTAGATAACAATCTTGGGGTAATCAACATGTTTTAGTGGTGGATTTTGCTTTTGATTATTCTTTAAACTTTATTTGATTGCGTTTTCTTTTATATTAATGTAAACAACTATCTTTAACAATCAATTATTTTCGATGAAAAGAGGGTATTTTTAGTTATCTCGTAAAGTTAATACTCTCAAGAAAAAAAAACCGCTGGAGAAATGTTGCTGCTTTACTAAAATCAGTTTGGTATATGATTTTTAATGTATTTCTTAATATTCTTTTCATTTTAACGACATTTCATATATATATATATATATATACACACAGTCCCTGAAACGTTCTACTTTCCCATTTTTTCGTGCGTTCACCGTGTGCTCACAGTGCGCTCACCGTGCGCCCACAGTGAGCTCACCGTGCGTTCACAAAGCGTTCACCGTGCGTTCACTTGCGCTCTCCGCTCCGCTCCGTTCGCGCTCACCGTTCACAAAGCGCTCACCGTGCGCTCACTGTGCGTTCACAAAGCGTTCACCGTTCGTTCAGCGTTCACATAACGTTCAGTCCGTTTTCATTTGGAACTCCAAATTGAAAGGATCGGTCTTTGCGAGTCACAGCAAAATGAGAAAAGAACCAGTGCCTATAGGTGGAAGGAAACTAATATTACACATAAAACATAATTTTAATAAGAATTTAATCCGTATAATTTAATAATAAAGTACACATTCTTGAGCAGGTCCGTTTTTTGTTGTTTTCTTTTATGACTTCATACAGCGATACATTACTACACAAATGATATTTATTGATTCATTTAAAGACTTCAGTCGTTAAAAAACAGAAAAATTCAATCAACGAACGATTCGAGACATATATAAATAGACAAAATTATAAATAAGAAACGGGCGTTGTATTTGTGTATTTTTCACGATTCATAAAATTTCTTCGATGTCCGATTACAAACATATCCATGCTCGACAATAAACTGATCAGATCAACTTAAGAAATGTAAGCTATCTATGAATACGTGTAAATTTATACAATTTTAACAATAAGTACAAACAATTTATCAATAAATGCGATGCTTTCTAGTGATTTACAAAGTAAATATAATTTTCCGAATCGTGTTTACATATTTTGCCGAACGAATCAGCCGATTACCGTTAAACTCATTTAAATACTATATGATTAGGAAAAACACATGTAAATTTTTGTTTAAACAATAAATAAAAGTTCTTGATCTGCTATGTTTGTTTTAATACATATATCTGATGAAAACAAAAATGTAATCGCTTATTTGTTTATTTACATAATTGTGTACATTCCGCGTACGATTTAATATTTCCGATGCACAGGTATTTTAGTTACCTCTTTCTAAAGATGTTCGGCTTTATGTATAAATTAGACATTTTTATCATTACATCACATGATTACTCGTTGATAAAATTATTAATGGCTTAAAGGTTTTATTAAATGTTATTCCTAAACATTAATGGTATGGTATAAGACAGAATAGGATAAATATTATCTGCAGGATATTGGATAGGATAGGATTGTTTTGTCAACTTTCACGATAGCAACACTGAACATTTAGTTTATAAGCTATTTTTTTCTGATTACCAATAGAATGCAATGTAAGGATAACCCCTGAGACACTCCGAATAAATCGTTCATCTTGCGTTTACAAAGCGTTCACATATCGTTCACCGTGGGTTCACCGTTCACTTTGCGCTCCTTTTGCCCTCTGCGTTCGCTCATCGTTCACCGTTCATTAGCGTTCACCAAATTCCGTTCAACGTGCGCTCACCGTTCGCTCAGAGTGCGCTCACCGTACGCTCAGAGTGCGCTCACCGTTCAGACACCGTTCAAGTGGGAAAGTAGAGCATTTCAGGGACTGTCTATATATATATATATATATATATATTTATATATATATATATATATATATATATATATGAGTCTGGAGAAAATATTGCAATTAGAAAGCAATCAACATTTTCACTATTTAAAAAAGAATCCAGTTTTGTATCTGAGTTGTGTATCTTGTGTTATCCAAAGTGGCTTCAGATAGTTATTTGGGTTTAAAAGGCAGCAAATGAGGAATGAAACTCAATAATTTAGTCATAATAAGGAGATCATTACTACTTGGAGATTGAATAGTAGAGCTTTGTCTTTGTGTTGCATTTGATAGTAACTGTTATGTGTTAATTCATTGCTTAATAAATGTTATTGTTACCTAATCCAAACTCTTAAGTTGAATTAAAATTTAAAAGGGTTCAAAACGCCTTTCAAATTGTATATTTTCATAGGATAAATCTGTGCCATTAAGCCAACGAAAAGAGGCTTAAGGTTACTGAAAGGTGAGTTAATGGCATAGCTCTGGCATTCAGTCACCTTACCAGACCCTACAGTCACATTCCAGTGGACTGAATGGTGCTTTTTCATCCTCTATTTGTTTTATTTTAATCACCTATTTTAGATTTTGCTTTCTTTTATTGTTCACCGATATTTAATAACAACAATCAGTCATATAAGTTTTGAAAATAAAAATAGTTACCTAAGTATTCTTCCTGACTTACAGTTTCTTCAAAGACAGTTGTTGACAAAATAGTCAGTGTGTAATTGTTGGTTAAGTTTGTTGCTAAAAACGATATTTCAAACATTCAAACATCATACAGTTGACTGTGATCGTATTTTAAAGCGTATTTTGTTCTTTGTTCACCATGTTGACATACGAAAAAAAAATATGTAAGTTCACATTTGATTAGTGTAGAGCTTACATGTCTTACTCTGTCGTGTCTGACACCCTGTTTGTTTATCACACAGATGATTCAGACACTCACATGGCGTCTGACATAGATAACCATAGTATCCTGTTGTACAGTGTGTTTTACAATTCCATCCAATACTTCCATTCCTACAAACTTCAAATATGACGTTTTATTATAAATATTATTTTGTTTAACCAGATCTATCATGTGCAACAAAAGAAAGGATGAAACCATGACATATTGCTACTCAACTTAACCTTTTTAATTTGTTTACTATTTTATAATTTTGTAATTATAATTTTACCTAGCTAGCATTCAATGGTTATTGTCAATACCTCAATTTGCATATGTCACCGATGTTTGTTATATTTTCAAGAACTTTGATAAATAAGGATCCAATAAACACATGCAATAGGATTAACAAATACAGGGAGAAAATTCAGATTATCCAGTGTGAAGTAAAATTAGCTACTCTTTATTTTGATCGATAGATGGATGGATTGATAGATGGATGGATGGATGGATGGATGGATGGATGGATGGATGGATGGATGGATGGATGGATACATGAAAAGAGCAAGATAGATAGATAGATAGATAGATAGATAGATAGATAGATAGATAGAAAAAAGATGAAAAATATACATACTGACACATTTGTTAGTGTTGTTGTCAAAATATTCATTGTAACAACACTTGTTATTAAACCTAAAAAGACATTTCCAACTTAATTGCATTCTTCAATGTTTAGTCATCGTATTGTTATTTACGCTTAGACTATCCCAGTGTAAAAAAAACTTACCTGTTACATTCTTTCGCAGAGACATTTAAAAGAATTTGAAGTATCAAAA
This sequence comes from Magallana hongkongensis, assembly GCA_016163765.1. Lineage (NCBI taxonomy): Eukaryota > Metazoa > Mollusca > Bivalvia > Ostreida > Ostreidae > Magallana > Magallana hongkongensis. The sequence continues at coordinate 70,168,963 of WFKH01010931.1, forward strand.
ACCTCGACAGTCTCATGACGCTCTGAAAGCAAGAATGGTGAGAAATTGATAATTTTAAGGAAGTAAATCCAGATATTACAGTAAAAACAATAATAAACGGACGGAAATATCATTATGAAATCAGAATTTTAACAATACATTACAACTACAATGTTTTTAATCTGATCATCTGTACAATGTACAATATAACGTCAACCTGTTTTCAACCTGTTGGTTTTTTTCGCAACTGTCTAGAACATTTAATTGAAACATTATAGAAGAAAACCAACAAACTCACTACACCTGAAGTGTTTCCAAGTCTCAAGAGTGGTTGTCTGTTTTGTTTAATTTACATTAACCCAAACATTAATATATTAAAAACAATCTTAATTGTGGAGATCCTAATATATTTTGTCCAGGGTTAATCGGAGAAATTACCATCTTATTTCTTTCTAATCTTTGTGTTTATTGCATTGGAGACATAGATGGCATTGTAATACATGTATAGTAAAGCATACGCATGCAAACTCTAAAAATTGAAAATAAACATCACATTCAACAATACTAGGTTCTGTTTTGAGTGCGTCTTCTAATTAGTGGTGAATACTATGCTTACATTTTCTATCATTAAATTTAAAAACCTTTTATGTTGAATAATAATTATACATTTAATTTTATATAACATGTTGATGATTTAATTTAGATATATTTCTCATTGCAAGAAGTGAAATGATGCATCACAGAATTCATGCATTTTAGTAAGTTTTGGCTCTTACTGTAACCATTTTTATGAAAACTGCCTTGATTGAATTCACAACACATGTTCGTTTACTTGTGTGTAGGCTGTTTGCCATTTTCCCTCATTGAGTCTCCAGGCTTTACTCTGGTTTAAATGGAATATCGTGTGACACTAGTCCACGTGTACTTTGTTTAAAGAAATCAAAATAAAAGCTATTTATATCACTATTGAATACTATTCACCCAGGGTATATAAGGCCTTACCTGGCCACACTTCGAGTCTTTCGTGTAAAAGGTCACGTGTACGTGGGTCATTCACGCAGTGTATGGCAGAACTCTTTACTGCGCTGCAGTACCATTTCTTATATTGAGAGTTGGAGAAAATTCGGTGTTCGTGAAAACTCCCTTTCATATATGGTAGAATACCAAATTTATCTGACTCCAGCTCAGAAAATGAAAATGTCGATAAGGACATTGTTCAGTTATTTGCGTCGGATTCGGAGGTTGAAACGAACGTTCAAAACGAAAATGCCGACCAACCAAACACAAGAAGAGTGGCTTCTACTTCTACAACCGGGAAGGGTAAGGAAATAAGTTCCAACAAAAGGGGAAAGGCCTCAGCAAAAAAGGTAAACAATAAAAGAAAAAACAAAGAAAAAACAACAAAAAATAAAAAACAATAAGACTTTAATCCTTCCCAATTATTCTCGTTACTGAATGAATTTCTTAAGAGAACAGAAAACATCGATAATAACAACAATCCATGCACTTCCGGGATTACCGGCGAGAACCCAGAACGGGTGATAGAATGTTTTCCGGAATCGGATTTCGATCATGCCGAACAAAATAACGAAACAGATTTGTTCTCAATTGATAACGACCCAGAGGTGGTCTTTGATGATGATAATTCTGAAATTTCAATGCCAAAGATATTTGGGGATGAAACAAAATTTTTAGAGTCCATTTCGGAAAATATGGCTAAGTTCATTAAAATGGGTTGTACCCAAAAGGCTGATGTTTCAAAATATTTAGATGAAGTCAAAATTCCAGAAAACTGTAAAAATCTTGTGCCACCATTCATAAATTCCGAAATCTGGAATAATCTATTTCCTAATGTCCAACAAAGAGACAAAACATTGCAAGATGCGTAAAGAATTCTCGGTCTATCTATAGTTCCCATGATTTCACTTGCCGAAATGTTTAAGACAAATAAATTCGAAATGAAAAAAGCCAAAAAATGTGTTTCGGATGCAATTACTCTAGCGTGCAATGCGATGTACGAGTTGAATGTAAGACGCCGCTTTATTCTCAGGCCATTTGTACATAAGAGATTTCAACAATTGTGTGCTGCAACAACTCCAATTGAAGAAAAAATGCTTTTCCCCTCTGACATTACAAAACGTATGAAAGAAATTTCTGATGCGTCAAAAATAAACAAGCAATTAACACCTGGTTTTCCTCGCAATATCCAATCAAAAAACTTCAGGGGAAAAATGAACTTCCGAGAAAGGACAAGTCAATTCAATCCATACTCTCATGGAGGCGGCGGGTCAAGCCGGTCAAGAGGCTCGGGTTACAACCGAGGACAAGGCAGAGCGAGGTACAGCAGATACCAGCAGAATTATTAGATGTGAGTAACTTAAATTTTGTTGCTGGGGGTTTAGCAAACAAGATAAGAGAAAGGGAGAAGATAACTTCAGATTCATGGATTCTTAACACAATATTAGGTTACAAAATTGAGTTTGATGAAATTCTTTTTCAAAACAAAATTCCTGTTCCTATCAAATTTAATGAAAAACAAACGGATATAAAAGAGGTTATAGATCTCCTGAATAAAAATGCAATCAGTGTACGCAAGTTTGAAGCAAATCAATTCATTTCTAATATTTTATAGCGGAAAAGAAAAATGGCAAATTTAGACCTGTGATAAATTTGATGAAATTCAATGAATTTATTACATATCACCATTTTAAGATGGAAACTTTAGATGTGGTTTTATCTTCAATAAAAAGAAACTATTTTTTTGTCAGTATTGATTTGAAAGATGCTTATTTGTCAGTACCCATTTATATAAATGACACAAAGTATTTGAATTTTTACTGGAAAGGAGTCCTTTATCAATGCAATGCACTAATTTGTGGTTTGGCATCAGCTCCCAGAGTTTTTATGAAATTGATGAAACCCATTTTTGCTTTTGTACGACAGCAAGGAATATCTTCATTTTATTATATTGATGACTCATTAATTCAGGCTAATAATTTTGCTAAATGTGAACGGGATGCAAATTTTTTACTTAATTTGTTAGAAAACTTGGGATTTATTGTTAACAGAGAAAAATCGGTTTTAATACCATCTCAAGAAATACATTATTTGGGTCATATTATAGACTCTGTCAAATTCAAGGTATATCTACCAGATGAAAAAGTTGAGAAAATTATTTCTTAATGTAACTTACTTTTAAACAAAATAATATGTTTTATTAGGGAGGTTGCAAGATTAATAGGATTATTTACTTCCTCCCTTCATGCCATAAATCTAGGAGCTTTATTTTTTAGAAACTTATTTAGACAGAGATAAAGTTCAAGCTTTGGTCAAAGAGAATAACAATTATGATGCACAAATATTGTTAAGTGATATATCTATTAACGAAATAGTTTTGTGGAAAGAAAATATAACACTTCGGAATGGGAAATGGATACGGGATCCAAAAGTAGATATTTATTTGGAAACAGATGCTTTAAAAGCTGGATGGGGTGCAAATCTAAATGGTAAAATCACTGGTGTTAGATGGTCAAAAACAGAATCAGTTTTGCATATAAATATTTTAGAAATTATGGCTATCAAATTTGCATTACAGAGTATATGTCAGAATATGAAAAATATAAACATTTGTATTAGATCAGACGATAGTGCTGCTGTCTCATACATTAATAATCAAGGTGGATCTGTATTATCAATATTTGAAGAGGCTAAAAGTATTTGGCTTTGGTGTGATAATAAGAATATACTAATTTCTGCTGTTCATATTGCGGGAAAAAATAATGTTACTGTTGATTACATGTCTAGATCCTTTAGTGATTCAACAGAATGGAAATTGAATGAAAAGGTCTTTGATGAATTATGTAGGATATTTTTTTATCCGGACATGGATCTATTTGCATCTAGACTAAATAGACAATTAGAAAATTATATTTCCTGGTTTCTTGATGCTTTTGCTTTTACTTCAGATGCATTTTCTATCAGTTGGTCAGATTTTAAACCTTATATTTTCCTCCTTTCAGTCTGATTGGGAGAGTTTTACAGAAGTTGGAGGACAATCAGGTGAGCATGGCAATTATAGTTGTACCAAAATGGGCAACACAACCCTGGTATCCAATGCTACTAAACAGGTTAATAGGAATTCCAGTGAGTCTGCCAGTATTTCCAAATCTACTTCGGTTAGCTCACAACAATCAGTTACATCCTCTAAACAGAAGAAAAATGTTTCTATTCGCTTGTATGGTATCAGGAGAAATCTCAAAAGCAGAGGTCTTTCAGAGAAATCTATTTCAAATTCATGGAGACAAAGTACCAATAAAAAGTACATCTTTATTTGGGCAAAGTGGAATTTTTGGTGTAATCAAAGGGATATCAATCCCATGCAACCAGCTTGTAATCAGTTAATTATTTATCAGAATTAGCTGAAAGTAATTATACATACAACACTATTAATGCATACAAAGCTGCAATAACTCAGACACTTTCAATCACTGGAAATTTTTCTTTCAATCAAAATCCTTTGCTGATACGATTTATGAAAGGAGTATTTTTGAAAAATAGACCTAAACCAAAGTATACCTCAACATGGGATGTTGGTAAGGTTTTGACATATTTAAAATCTCTCTACCAATTGGAGAATTTAGATTTGAAAAGTTTGACTATGAAATTGGCATCACTGATAGCTTCGACAACAGCACAAAGGGTTCAGACATTAATATCATTGAATATCAAAAATATGTCTGACCATGGTGAATACGTGGTGTTCACCATTTCTGATTTACAGAAAACTTCTAGACCAGGTCATGATATGAAAAAAGTAAAAATAAATTCTTTTTCTGTGTTATACACATTGCGATATTATTTAGAAAAAACAAAGGATTTAAGAAAAACGAGCAAATTGTTAGTTTCATTTAAAACTTATGATGAAATTTCAACTTGTACAGTTGCTCGATGGCTGAAAGAAATATTGAAAAAAGCTGGTATTGATGAGAAATTTGTTTCGGCTCATTCTTACAGAAGTGCTTCTACCTCAGCAGCTTTTGCTAGAGGTGTGCAACTTAAAGACATTTTAGAAACTGCAAATTGGGCAAATGCAAAAACATTTTATAGATTTTATAGAAGAGTATTAAGCAGCAATTATTCTGATACTATTTTAAGCTCATCTAAGAATTGATTTTCTTATTAAAGTGGTTTGACTTTCATCGATGGACCGATTTTACGAGTACCCGGATTCAGTCTCGGGATTATTCTTAAGATTGCACAGGAGGAACATGGTCACAGGGACATATTTTTGTGCGTTAGTGTTAGTGAACTATGAACTGTATAGACTGTGGTGTGTTCTTGATAACATGGATATATCAGACTTTGGAGTAATTATTGCATATTATTCAATTTGATTAATAAATGTACTTTTTCTTTTCAATATGTTGTTATTTTATTTTCTCTTATTATGTTGATGTTTAAAATTTGTTGTCTTTATTGCTTTAAAGATTCCATTTAAATTAGAGTAAAGCCTGGAGGCTCAATGAGGGAAAATGGAACCCTCATCCAAGAATCCTTAAGAATGTGATGGATGAGGGTCATTTTCCGAATTAGCCGTAAGGCTGCGAGGGTTTAAATACCCTCCCATACATTTCTTTTGATGCAGAAACAATTATCATTAAAATCCCACCACTAGACAACAAATTTAAGAACATGAACCTAATATAGTTATAACGTTTGCTTTAAAATGACTCGAAGTGTGGCCAGGTAAGGCCTTATATACCCTGGGTGAATAGTATTTAATAGTGATATAAATAGCTTTTATTTTGATTTCTTTAAACAAGGTACACGTGGACTAGTGTCACACGATATTCAATTTAAACCCTCGTAGCCTTACGGCTAATTCGGAAAATGACCCTCATCCATTACATCCTTAAGGATGCTTGGATGAGGGTTCCATTCCCCTCCATGAAGGGTATACTCGCTACAAATTATTATGTATTTCAATTTCGTTTTGATGTAGGTGAAAGTCTGGATGAATAAGTTGAAGGAGCTTATGATTTAATGTTATCGCTATGCGTGTTCTCAGACCTAACCATTTGTTCCTAACGGAATATTGCTACAGATTAAAATGATTTTCCAACGTACACCTCACCAGCCAATCCATTATCTTTTTTCTTATTTTTGAAACCATTAGGTAGCCAAATATTGTTAAAAAAATTACCGACATAATTGGTATTTCATTTACATATTCATAAGATAAGCAAATGCCATTTCTTTGGGTTATAAAACACGTGTCATAGTTGCACTACAATTTTAAGAATATATTTATTGATTGACAGTGACATATCTGATATGACTAATATAATATGATATCTGATATGAGTCTTAATAATTGATATATTTAAGTCGAGAAAATTTTCAGAAGGTTTTAGATACATATTAATATTCAACGAATCATATCACTAAGTGAGTATATTAATCTGATTTGAACGTCTTAGCAAATTTTGATGAAGGTCATATTAAAAATATCACTTTAAAGGTTTGAAACTGAATGTCAACAAAAATTAATCGGATTGTTAAAATCTCACAGAATGCAAGGCAGTTCTTCAAATGTGTTTTATATATCGAGGACGAAAAATTAAGTACGCAAACAAACATAGGACGTCGGTGATTTCCATGACAAATTGTCATAGCATGTAAAGATTTGTCAGAATTCTGCATTAATCGATTGTTTCAGCTTGCCCTCTTCTTCCGTTGTCTGTGCATATGCCCTGCCTTGCGATAATACTGTTGTAATTTTAAACGTGATTACGTATACTCTACGATTACTCTAATTGTGAATTCTTTCGTACGATATAACGTTATTGTCAATATTCAGTAAAAAAAAAAGACGTTACGTCCGCGATGTTCATGTTACCGTCTAACTTTTCAGGATGCCTTTAAATATTTAGACGGCATTTCATAACGCGTCTTATTGTATGACATAACATCAATCTAGTTCAAGGCAAAACAACTTATTTGTGTATAAAATTATACTACGATAATCACAAAATTGTGTAAGCTAATAATACCGAATTGTTAAATATTTACCCGTTTGAGTTTTCTCTTGTTTTTCCCTATATTTATGAGGCGGTACTTTACTGTGCTGGTGATGACGAATCCTGCTGGCAAATGTATATAACGGCGTTTTATCAACACGTAGAAAGTATTATAAAACATGTTTAAAACTTACAGCTGACTTTTCCTTAATTAATCCAAAGCAGGGCGGCATCAACAATTTACTATCAGAAGCGTCAAATTGTAATGGATTAATTTCCTTTTCGTGAACCTGTTATACAAGGAAATTTTATCTCAAAATTCATATATTACACAATAATTTTTTTTTTCATACTATGACTCTATTTAGGTTAATAGCCACTAATTTAATTTTGCGTTTTAATTAAATATATAATGTGTTACATAGAGTAATTATACAGAAATATAACATAAACAAAACCTTTACAATTTCCTGATAAAAGTTTATAAAATAGTTGATTACTACAATACAACATATACACGCACCCCTCAAAAACTTCCGTCATCTGTCCTGTTATTCATTACGGTTAGTCTCATGTTTTTAAGGTTTGTAACAATTCAAATTTATAAAAAAAAAAAATGGACTTGCGCACAGCCTTTTATGATAATCAAATCAAAAGCCAATATATTTAGATTTTGGAGTTATAAAGTTAAGATAATGTTATTTCCAAAGACTACATTATTGTATATAATGTGTTTAAAAGAGACATTTCGTAACCAAAAAGAATGTTAAATTTAAGTTATCAAGCATTATAACAAACCAAAGTGGGTTAGAAAATTTAATTCATTAATGCATACACAATACATCTATACAACAGATTGTTGACACGCGTTTTGTAATTTCTAAAATTAACGTAAACACCACAAGTCATTTTAGAACTTTAATTGATTCACTGGATATAAATAGTCCATTTTTCGTATAAAGCATTGTTTTTTTGGCAAAATATGGAATCCGATCTATTTTTCTTTTAAATGAGAACACTTTGTTTAAAACTCTTCGTTCCTAAAATAAAGCATGTTGATTTACTGTTGAGATTGACGGTATACATTCACTTAGTTTATTGTTTTTGATTGATAGAAACAAGCTCAATTTGAAAGCGGAAGATACTCACTAAGATCAATGTTATTATTTTACTGTTGTTATATAATAATAATACATGTACAAAACAGTACATTGAGCTGAGGATCGGATAACCTTATCTAAAGAATTAAATTTCCCTCTGCATCCACTATTTACTCACTAAGTCGTATAAAAATGGAAAGGATGGTTCAAAAACTACAAATACTTTTCTGAAACCAACTCTGTCGATCTAACTACTTGCTGTATTTCAAGGAATTGTTTATTGCAAGATTGTGTACAAATTCGGTAGGCACACCTCAAAAGACACGAGAGTTCATTAATTGTATCCATAGAACCACGAAAAGTTACAAAATTGATTACTTCTTCAAAGATTATGTAACAGGAAACACGTTCAAAGTCAAGTTGGAACTAATACATCGACACTCATTTGCAATTCTTCTCAGGATGAATGGAGAGAATCTCTGAAAAGTCGACCAGAACTTAACCGCTTTGCCGAAGTGCATAAATATATTGAACTTCATCCCTATTGGTCACTGAGCCTTCAACATCCGGAATATACCTGGATATTATTTGAATCAATCAACTTTTCTTTTACGTATGAATCAGAGGAAGTGTCGTGTAAGCTTTGTAAAAGAAAGGTCAACGATACAGTACAGCACTTTATTAAAGACTGTCCAGTCCTATATAAAAGTCGCGAGTATCTCAAGTATCTTATTGTAAATTTGTAGACTGTAAATACATATGTCAAGTTGACATACAACTCGGACCACGTAATAGTTGGTACTATTCTGGGATCAAAGATAATGACGTCATTCCAGAAGAAGAGTGGGTAAACTATATGCTGTCAATTTTGGAAGGCATCACAGTGATGATAAAGGACATGCGGACACCGTTAGACTGGTGTAACGTTATTTTATTTAAATATGTGCGATTCAAAACGAACATTCTATGATCTATGAACATTGATTTTGTTTTGTATATTAGTAAATGTATATATGTGTTCGTGATAATATTATGTTCTAAATTTAAGCACTATTAATTGTAAACACATTGCACCAAAACTGATGGATTTAATCTCTTACTCATAGGGGAAATAAAGAATGTATGTCTGTCTGCTTGTCTGGTAACTACTGCTTTCAAAATATCATTGACAACTTTTCTTGTACATTTCCTGCAGATATTGACACAATGATTTCAACAATAAAAAAAATAACATGCTACGTTTGAGGATAATCATTACTTCCTTTTTATCTGATTTATTTTTTATTTTTAGAAAACACATTTCAACATCGATTCAATCCAGGAAGTTGTTATATTGCCAGAAATAATGAGACGGATATATTTGTAGTTAAAAATCTTGTGTTTTTAAAACTACAGTGTTTCAGACCTAATAATTTATTCAATTCAATCTCATTTTCTGAAATGCAACTTTCTTTTCAGGAATAAAAATAAATGTGAATGTGTAAGGATTTAATAAAAAAAAATATTGTGCATCATTAGTGAATCAAAACATTTATTGTTTATACATTTTGATTTTGTTTAACCGGGAATGAAGGATAAGTAATTTAAATATAGTTTGGCATTGACTTGCATTTTATCAAAACCAAGTTTTGTCAATATTTTTATCGATTAGAAACGATTACTTTTATACACCATTTTCAAAAGGATTTATATTTTCTTTTTTCATTTACGTTCAGCGAGACCTTGATCTAGCATTATATTCTTTGACTGGATTTGTATAACATCCGGGTTAATGAAATTTTCGTTCTTCTCTAACATGTGTCTTATATGACATCTGCAAATATAAAATTGTAAAAAAGAAAAAAAAGTTTTAAGTGATCATTTATTGTTTTCATCATCATTAATGTGATAATATATATTTCCACCTTTTCGTTAGACGATCTGTTTTCGTTGACGTCCTTTCTGCTTTTGTTCGGAGCTATTGAGGAGTTTAGCAATGTTTAACTATATATGTTTCATTGTCATTAATTATAAAGGAAAACTGCATTACACAAATTATATTATCTCTTCTACAATTCAAAAGACATTGGATGTTTCATTTGATGTTTAATCAATTATCCTCCTTCCATATACTGATACTATTAAGAACGTTTACATAGCTATTTAATCTTGCTTGATGATGAAAAAAAAGTTTGTTAAAATTTAGTAGCAATTAAGCATTAATAGAAGGGATGTTGGTCAATATTTTGAAACACAAACCTTTTCATAAGTATTTGTCGTGACTGGCACTCAGTCTCTTCATCACACTGGCAAGCCTCACACCTCATATTGCGTCAGACATAGAAAACCAAAGTATCCTGTTTTACACGGTGTTTCACAATGTCATCCAATACGTATATTTATACACGCTGCAATAAATGGCTCATATACATTATTGAGGTGGTTATTGATAATCATAATTTTTTACACGAGCTTATTTCTTGATTATTGTACATCTTATTTTCTTATAATTAATGGTCTGTTAAATTTCGAGAAATTAGAAATATACTACGTGATTTAAGAAAATTTTATCGCGTTTATATAAAATTTACGGAAAAAACACGATACATTTTAATGTCTGTATTTGTTGATCATTGAACGTATATATCTTCATTAAGAGAAATGCAACGATATAAAGGAAAACTGAGAGAAAGGATGAATATATGGATTTGAAATAAATTTTAAGGTACACCAAAGACCTGTATTTTCAAATCACAAATATCTATGTCAATGCTGCGATATCTTTTTGCATTTTTTTCTTAATTTTTTGAGGGGAATATAAAGCGAAACAAGAGCAAATTATTGTAGCAGATGCGTAAATTCCATTGTTGATGTAATGTTTTATTGGATTACTTTAAACTGTACAAAAAAACCTTTGATGGGAATTATATAATATCGAGTAAAATATAAAAATAGTGAAAATTTGACCGTAGGTTTTAGATTAATTACGATTTTAAAATATTTGAGATGAAAATACATTCAAAGAGATGACGTCATCGTATGTGATCTTTGAACTCTTGATATGATCTTTAAATCTGATGTGCATAACGCCTAAACATTTTCACAGATTGTGTCCTAATTTCAGGTCTTAACTATAAAAGAAACATAAGATCCATATACATAAATGATGTAAGGCCAAATGACTCAATAATCAAACGAATATTATTCAAATATAGGTTTCGAAATTATCATTAGATGCTTTGCCTCGATTTTTTTTCCTCTATGAGTAAATGATGGGTATGATTATTTTGTGAATTTGACGAAACATCTCACAGAAACAACTTTGCTGGTGTTTCGCAATACCTTCAACAATAAATGTACACATAAGCATTAATATATTACTGTTTCATTCTATTCAAATCAAGTCCTTTGTACAATACTATTGACAATCAATTTAATAAAAGCATAATCTATTTATCTATTTATAACGTAGTACAAATCATAACACATACCTTACGTAAGGATTGAAAAGAGAGTACCACAACAACAAGCTATCGGTAGGCTACATGCATCTGTTAATAATTGAGTTCAAATTGTGTGTGTGTGTGTATATATATATATATATATATATATATATATATATATATATAACTACGTGCACATACTAATGTATTACCTAAAGTGTATGGTTCTTTTTATTGATCTGTATAATCCTTTTCATGTCATTCTATCAATCTGACGAGATGACCAATTAGGTTTATGTTCTATGATACAAACGAAATAATTATTCTAGTAAATAGTGCTTTAAAAATCGTCCATCAAAAACTTATACATAAGGTAGAAGCCTATTCCTACAAATTATCATGTATTCATAACAAATATAATAACATAATATACATCTCTAAATATATGCTTCATTTTGTTTTCTTACTTACATTAAAACGTTGTCAATCTTCTGATCTTTAAATGGCTGTAATAGACTTGTTCTAGCGACCGCAAATTTTAAAACAAAGAAAGTATTTATGGAACAAAGTATTTCAAGATTAATTTGTATATCAAAGAAAAATATAAAAATTCGGTGTTTTATCCTATGAAAACCATCAGCTATTATTTGTTTTGCTCAAAATATATCGATGAGTTATTAACTTGATAAATCGAGCGTGGAATCAGATTTATATTTAAAAGACTTATGTACTAACAATGACACCTAGTCAAGTGGCTGAGTCACCCGATTTAAATCCGACACCCTATATAAATTTGCTATCTCTTGGACTTATATAATACACTTTCATTGGTTAAATATGATACGTGACTGCACGATATAGCTCTATGTACAACTGGTGGGATTTATATTCAGCAATATGGCCGACGCTTTGCCTCCTTATCGCGACATCTCATACTATTTAATACATAAATCACGTCCCATATGAATTATTTTTTTTTTTGGGGGGGGGGGGTGCTGTCCTATAAAAACAGTTTTGAATTGGAGTAGTTGCCCTTTAAAATGACGATCTTTATTGTGTTTTAAAAAGAATAAAATAGCCGCGTCGGTATTTGCTGAAACCATGAGGAGGAAGAGAATAAAACTTTCACAATCTTGTAAATAGCAATAAAACAATAAAAGTGAAGGTTGCACTTGATAGTAACTTCCATGTGCAAATTCATTTTACATTACTGTTTTAAAAAAAATGATTTGTGTTACCTTATTTAAAGTCTGTACTTAAATTAAGATTGTTTCAAAACGTTATTCAAGTTGAATATCTTCACAGAACAAATCTGTGGCATTAAGTCAACTGAAAAGTGGCTTACTGAGAGATGACTTAATGGCATAACTCTTCAATTCAGTCACTTTTCTAGACCCAGTGGACTGAATGGCACAGTTTCATTTAATTTTACAACATCAATAAGTCATATAGATACATTTTAAATGTAAATTTACCAAGGTACTCCTCCTGACTTGCAGTTTCAAAGACGATTGTTGACAAAATGGTGCAGATGTGATTGTTGGTTCGGATTGTCGCTAAAAATGATATTTTCAAAACTCAAACATCTTGAAGTTAACTTTGATCATATTTATAACGTATTGTTTAGCATGTTCATCACGTTGACGTATGAGAAAGAAATACGATAGTTCATATTTGTGTAGAACTTACATGTCTCATTCTGTGGTGACTGACACCCTGTTTGTTTATCACACAGGTGATTCAGACACTCACATGGCGTTTGACATAGATAACCAAAGTATCCTGTTGTACAGGGTGTTTCACAATTCCATCAAATACTCCCATTCATACAAACTTCAAATATCACGTTTTTATTTTAATGGATATGAATCTTGCTGAGGTTTAGTTGAATCTAGCAAGTGCAACAAAAGAAATGATCATCCCTCGAAATATCGCTACTGACCTTAATCTAAGCTTATTTTTACTAATTTAACTTTTTAGTTATAACTTACCTTAGCTATCATGCTTTAGTAATTATTAATTCTCTGTAATACTACAATTCCAATATGTCACCGATTTTTATTATACTTTGAAGCACTTTGATAAAAAAAAAATCAAAACATCCAAATGATTGGATTTACAGATAAAATGAGATAATACTGATTTTTCAGTGTTACGTAACTCTATAACACTAGCTACCCTTTATTTTGTTTGATAGATAGATAGATAGATAGATAGATAGATAGATAGATAGATAGATAGATAGATAGATAGATAGATAGATAGAAAGATAGATAGATAGACAGACATACCGACACATTCGTTAGTGTTGTAATCAAAATATTCATTGTAGCAGCATATGGCATTTATCCTAAAAAGACATTTCCAACTAAATCGCGTGAAGAGTGGTTGAACACAAACGATAACTCTTTTCTGAATATCATCGTTTAGTTTAAACAACCGCTAGATTATGAAATAAGACATATATCTTAATAGATTTTAATGTTTTAACATAAATCAAAGTTGGATATGATATGCAAAACGACCAATACTTACGTATTTTGAGAATATTATCCGAACACTTATACTTCCGCTCGAAATTTCACAGGAACTGAACAAATCTCGGGGAAGTCTCGTGAACTTTTATTTGAGCACCGCTGGATTTATTACATACTTACCAACGATAAAGAAAACATTCCGTACACATTCGCAGGGGTTTTGTTAAAAGAGAAATACCTTTGTCTAGTTATTTGTTTATTCATAAACGATAACTCTGACCCGCATGCGTTTGCATTTGAATATAACATAAACAATTATCAACATTACCTGTTGTAATACAAACCCAGATTTTACTTAGTACGGGTCACGTCTCTGGCTAAGATGGCTTTACTTAAATATTTAAATGTGACACGAAAACGAAAATCGAATTTATTACCAGAAACAGAAAGATGTGATTTCATGGAAGCAAACGAAGAGGTCTTTGACGCAGTTATTAGAAGAGGTAAAAAAAAACCGGGGAAATTATAACGGTTCGAGCAGAGATGGCCAAATATGCGGATGAAAACGGAATTGCTAATGCTGCAAGGAAATTTTCTTAAGAACTTGGAAGTCCTGTGAATAAAAGCAATGTGAGAAGCATCAAATCTTCATTTTTGCGGATATGTTTGTTTTCTAAAGAAGAATTAATAGAATTACTGAAAGATGACAGAGGACGTCCCCTTTTATTGGGAAAAATATGATGAGAATTTGAGAGACTATTTAAAGCAATTGCAAATCGAAGATGGCATTGTTTTGAGTGAAATTGTCATATCCGCAGGAACAGAAATTCTTCTAAAACACCACGACAAGAGCCTTTTGCAGGGAATTGATATATCTTAAACCTGGGCTGAATCCGTTCTGAATCGCATGAGCTTTGTAAGGCGCAAGGGCACTAAAACTGCAAGAACAATTCCAGCTGATTTCCCCGAATTAAAAAATAATTTTCTTTAACGAATTCATAATTGAATAGCCGAACATGACATCCCGGATGAGCTCGTTTTAAACTGGGACCAAACAGGATTTACCATAGTGTCAATGGACAATGGACGAACGAGGCTCAAAGCAAGTAATCATAGTGGGGTTAAATGACAAACTTCAAATTACCTCTTTGCTTCACAAAATCAGGCCTATTGCTCCCCCTCAGGTAAATACTACTTGCTTACCCTTCTATTTTTAACAGCATTTTTAACTGCATTTGATTACTAAAACAACATATAATTTACATGTTAGAATCGTATAAACGAGTCTCGTACTCAATTTACGTTCATACTATTGGGGATAATTTGTAAATGATGTGAGGTGTGATCTTAACTTGCTCCTGAAAAAGAAAGCGCTAGCGATTTTCGGTGTGTTTTGTGGTCACAGACACACCGATGCGATGGAAAAACTTAAGCAAGCAAACATTGCGATCGTATTTATCCCAGCAGGTTGTACCGACCAACTTCAGCCTTTAGATCTGAAAATAAACCGTACAAAGATGCACTGAAAAAACCTTCAGTGATTGTTATTCCGATCGTGTGTATCAGGCCGTAAAAAAGGGAAGTGAACCGAAACCGTAGATCTGCGACTGTCGGTAATCAAACCGCTTCAAGCGGAGTGGCTTGTTCAAGCACACGAAGCTATTCAGGACAGTACTCTTATAAAGGCGACTTTTGAAGCTGATGGTATTTAAGTACCGTAACGAGTGACAATGGATGTGAACATATCTTGGTTTTAACTATCTGCGGATTAGTGTAAATGATCAGCGACTTTATTTATCAGTGATCATGTGATTTTATTTCATTTGATACGATATTTTATCTATTAATATAATTGATAATTAATAATCAATTGTGCATGTCTACTTTCTTTGTGATTAATAAATCTTTTTAAAACATTCGGGTATTTTATAATGGAATATATAAGAGATACAAACTCTAAAAAACTTCCTTAAAAACTGTTTTAAATTCGCCCAGTTTTAAATTCGCCCACTGACAACCAGGGCGAAAGGGGCGAAAATAAAACGGGGGCGAATATTTCCCCGTATACAGTAATATTTTCTTTTTGTACACAGATCTTTTTGGTAACTACTGTTTTCAAAATATCATATACAATTTTTCTCTTACATTTTCTGCAGATATTGACAATAGATTTTAACAATAAAAACAGATAATCATATGCTGAATTTGAGGATCATAATTACTTTTTTTTAATCTTATTTTATCTTCTTTTTAGAAAATACTTTCCAACATCGATAAAATGCAGAAAGTTGTTTTATACTAAAATAATGAAAAAGAAATATTCGTAGTTAAAAATCAAGTTTAAAAAAAAAAAAAATGAAATGTTTTAAATCTGATTTATTAATACAATTCAAACTCATTTTCTGAAATTTCTTCCAGTGAAAGATCTTGTTATTGCTTTGTTTCTTTTCTTCTATTATTATTTTTTTCAGACACGTTTTCTCAAAAACGCTTCAGTCGATTTCGACGCGGTCGACACCGGAAAGAAACAAAAAAATAATTTTAATTTTTCAACTTTTTTGTTTTTAAATATTTTTTGTTATTTTTCGATAGAGACGCTCTAATGAATGCAGAATATGTAATTTGTTTTTAAATCAATCCACGCATTTCGAGATTTTTGGGCTCTAAAGACCTGAAGTGAGAGTTCCCGTGGCGTAACGGTTAGAGTGGTGGGTGAATAATGTCAATATAGTTTGACATTCACCTTGCATCTAATCAAAAACAATTTTGTAGTCTTTATATGTCTTGATCAAAAACTGTTATTTTTTATACACCATTTTCGGAAGAATTTATATCAACCTTTTTTTAATTTTTATATTGAGCGAGATCTTGATATTTTTTGACTGGATTTGTATAACATTCGAGTTGATTAAATATTTTGAACCTTTCTTATTTGTTTGTGGTTTTAAACATTTACTTTTCAAAAATATACATTTTTTGTTCTAGCATGACATCTGGAAATATAAAATTGTTTTCAACCAAATTGTTTAGTGATCATTAATTGTTTAAAGTGTCTGCGTTTTCATCATCATCAATTTCATGATGACAATTTCCACCTTCAAACTTTCATATTTTGTTATTTACATATGAAAATATGCTTCCTTAAATAAACATATAGAATAGCGAAAACGCTGAATTGTGTCTGAATTTTTGTAATAACATCACATTGATCACTGCACGCGCTTTTCGTTTGACGGTTCCATTATTGTAAACATAAAATCGGTAATGTTAATAATTCTGAACTATTTGTGACTGACCTGGGCTTTATTTTTCTTCAAATTTACATTTGGAGAAAAATGAATTGTGGTATGTAGCTAAGAAATTGATTAAAAAAAAGCAACGAGTCTTACTGAATGATTGTGTAATTTATATCAAGTAGTGTTTATTTGATTATTCTTTTGACCAAATATCCAAAGATTTGATTGGTTGAAACTATTTGACATATTTTCTTGCAGTAAAGATTTGATTAGAGGAAGCTTAAGGAAAATAAGAAGGTTGTGTAACTTTAGGTCATCTGAGTCACTTAGGTGACTTATTATCATTGGTCTTTGTCCGTCGTCGTGCATCGTTTGTCGTCGGTTACCAATTTTTCATTAAACTTCATCTTGAAAAATAATAAGCCAATTGTTACCACATTTAGTTTGTAGCATCTCCAGGATAACAGAAATCTAAATTGTGAAAATATGACATTACCACCCCAGGGCCTCATTGGCGAAACCAAATATGCAAACAAATGTCAAATGTTTCAAAATCTTCTTCTCTACTCCCACATATATGGAAATAAAAGAAATGTATGGTTATGATGTCAATGAAGCCCTCTACCAAAATTGTGAAATTCATGGCCCCTGGTTCAGATATTTAGAACCTAGTGCGGGGCTAATATCGTCATCTAGTGAAATGTATTAAACCTTAAACAAGAAAATCATTTTCTCTTCTTTCACAGTAGTGGGAGATTAACCGATTACATGATAATAATATTCATGAAGCCCTCTTCTAAAATTCGAAAATTTATGGCACCTGAATTAGGCATATAGGTCTTTTCGTTAGGCCAATATGCTATAGACCAATAGGCTATTTGTTCACTTTGACATACCTTGCATCGTTATTATGACCATAATGTTCTCTCCTTAAATTGTGAAATCCAGTGCCCATGGGGCAGGGCTTCAGGTTTTATATTTGTGGGAGGAAGGGCGATGACAAATATAGCCATGCATAAAATAAATATGAATTTTTAGATTAGTTGAGTCACTCGGTTAACCTATTGCTGTTTCTCGTGCGTCGTTTGTTAACAATCTTACATTTTTTTTTACTCAATCTAAAAAACTACAAGGCCAACTTTTCATATTAAATTTATTATGTGTTTCAATATAGGTAATTATCTTAATTTTTTTATGCATACGGTATAGCTAGATTCCTCCAATTCTTCTCCCTCTCCCTTTTATGAATTGATGTTTGCAAACGTCAACAAAAAGAGGGGGTTACAGTCAGAAAAGCCTCGAATAAGGATTAAGAGTCCAAACTCCAAAATGAAGTTTAAAATGCAAACATGAGACTGCCTGACAGGTTCATATCCCGGCTATGGCACTCATGTTACCGTCAAGGCCTGCAGGCCTCTTGTTATGACATTTATTGACATTATTTTAAAAAAGAACATATCCGTTTGATTGCTCATTTAATGACTTAGCAAAGAGACAACTAGAAAACTGTTCCGAATCAAAAAAGTTAATATTTATCATTATACTAGAATACAAATACGAGTATTTTTTTTTTAAATTCAGTTTGAGCAGATTATCTTGAAACTTTTTTCATTATATATTTTTGTTTAATGGTTTGATAATATATTTTAAATCGATTTTATAGACAAACTGCTTTTTGATAGTATGGGTAATTTTTTCAATGTCGCACTAGAATATGCATCTAAGAGGAAACCAATATAATTTCAACTTCTGAATTCAACGTTTTAGATTAACAAACAATAAAAACATATAACACAAACCTGTTGAACCGATAAAACAAACAATGAACACTCAAAAATATTTTTCAAAATAAGCTTATATTATAGAATATAGTTTAAAAACAGATACAATCAAATATAATGTAGCATTATTTTAATTATGTTGTCATGTAAACTATTCAAACCGTTTTCTTCTTAAGATCAGCATTGTATGTACCGATAAAGGAGAGAAACTAATGAACTGCATGTATGAACAATGTAATGCATCGTAAGCTGAGCTCAAAGCATTATTATTGATCAGGCGACCGTTTCACTAAAAAATCGTAGATCGTAAACGTACGAGTACACTTACGAATTCCGGAAATGCACGTATACGAGCGTTTCACTAAACCTATCGTAAACGTAGCACTTACGATTTGCGAGTTACGTTCAACTCAGTGGAACTCTTTCGACAACGGAGGTAATTTCGGTTTGCATAGCAGACGATTTGTTTACATTGGATTCAGCGCGAAGATGGAAAGAAAAGCTAACTGGACAGAGGGCCAAGTAGAGCTTCTCGTCGACCTCATTACAGATGAGGAGCGTTGGTCGGTGATTAGAGGGAAGTTCGGTCCCACGCTCACCGTCCAAACAAAGCACAACGCTTGGATAGATGTTACAGAGAGGTATGAAACGGGTTGTATCTCCAATGATTTTTATCGTCTGTCAGCGAAATCTGGGGTTGTTTAATATTTCAACAGTTTAAAGTACAATGTTTAAAAGGGTATGTCTTAAGACGTTTTATTTTTATTAATCAACATTTTGTTTGTGAAACTGTTTTTTAATAAACGGCACATAAGAGTTACTTCTCTTGGTTTGTTTACATTGGATTCCAAATGGCCAAACTCGTATATAACGTTATGATATTTTGTAGAAAACACTAACAGTCCTTGCCAACTATTGTACTTATACACACCACAATTCTTTCATAAAAACGCAAATCACACATCTTCATTTTACTTTTGAATGCAGAATTAATGCAAGTTCAACTTGTCAAAGGACGGTGAAAGATGTGAAGAAGAAGTGGCAGGACTTGCAAAGCCACACTAAGAAAAAAGAGGCCAACAGGTAAAAAAAAAGGATAATTTTTTGCAATCTGTATTATATAACAAATTATAACTTGTTGATATCCATTTATAAAAAAAATAATCAATGATATGTTAGAAAATGTGCATGCACCTAAATGTATTCATGCCTTTAATACAAAAAATAATTTTTATTTCTACAGAAAATCAGAGCTGAAGAAGACTGGTGGGGGCCCACCGCCACCTGAATTAAAGTGTTGGGAAAGAAAGGTACAGTAGTACTAAGTATAGATATATCAGTTGGTATAATTATATCCATAAGTCAATGTTGTTACAAAATCAGGCAAGATTTTCACGTACATGTACCTTTTAAAATTAAATAAGACATATGTATCATTACACTATATACATAATTGTATAGCTTTAGTTATGTTTTATGCTTTATTTATCATTCTTTATATTTAGATTGTGTCAGTTCTCTCAAATGATGTCATTTGTGGAGTTGAGGGGGGCTTTGACTCCTTGGACTCTTCTGGAGCTGTTCATAGTAAGTATACTTAATTTAACATTGTTATGTTTTGATGCTTATGAAAAAGTTTATTGTAAGCACTTCCATTGAAATGTGAATGTTAAATTAGTGATCGAGAAAAGTTTTTCTAGAGAAGTATATCACTATAATAGTAATATAATAATTATTTTGCATTTGTTTTCCAGGTGTTCAAATGTCTCAGTGTAAGAGAAAATATGGTGAGTTTTATACAATTAAATAAACTAAGTAGTTAGAGCAGGCAGTTGCTCATTGTGCAATGTGCACGTGTGCACACCCTGAGTACAAGTCTAGTGGATATTGATATTTGATGTACATTGTATATTCATTAAATATAATTTGTTTATAAACAATTAATTCATCCTTTATAAGTGTAAGTATTGAACTATATACAACTAATACAGATGTAAAATCAAACATTTTCAGATGAAGTGGACATTGAGCCAGAAATGGTAGAAGAAGCACCAACATCATCTGGTAATTTTTTTTAAAACCTGTTACCTCTTGATCACATATGCCTTAGCTCTGCACGATGAAATGCTAATGTTTACATTTGCAAATATCTTTTCTAATATGAAACTAGTGAAAAGTAGAAATGTTTTGCACTGTAATCTTTTACAAGTCATGACAATTTACAATATGATGATCTGAGAGATGCATTTTTAGAGTTTTTAACATATTTAATTGTAAATATGATATACACTGGGTTTGCACATGCACACATTTTAACAACTAACTATAGGTTCTTAGCTTATTTTATGTAAACACAAAACATCATTTTGTTTATGACTTTAAGGGGGTATGGGACATCTGTCGGTTTTAAAGTGGATTACAGTACATTTTAATTGAAATACTTTTACCGGTTGAGAATTTTCAAAATTTACAATATTTAACCAAAAAATACATTTTAAAAATTTTTAGAAAGGTGAAAATTTTAAAATCCCCAGCGGGATTCGAACTAATGACTTACAGATCAGTTACTGTAGTAAACCCTCTAACCCACAGCGATATGCTGTTAGATGGCAATTTTAGGAAAGAAACTATTTATAAAATTATATATACTTGATTTTATTGTTTATATTTCAATAAATAGTACCTCACAACATGGAGGTGTCCCATTCCACCTTAAATGATTTGACCTTCTCAAAATGTTGATATAAACTTTTTAACACTGCCATTTATCTCTTCATTATTTATTTATGTTAATAGCTACTTTAATGAGTGCAATGTGAATATATATGTTCATCTCTAAATTCATTCTTTTGATTAACAGGTTTCTGCCTTTCACTAGAGGCCTCTAAAACTTCAGTCTCAAGTGAGTACATATTATTTATTTAAGAACTCTGTGATGGTATTATAAATCTAATAAAAATAATTGTTTGTTGCATTAAAATATCAGAGCAATTAATTTATCATTCTATGTCTAAAAATGTTCATGTCAAAAATTCATTTTCATTAGTTTGAAAATTGTGTTAATTATTTACTGTTATCTACCATGTATACATGATATATTAAAGTTAATTCAACTTATTTTATTCTTATTTCATTCTTATTAATAAAAGAAGATAGCCAGCCACCGGCTCTTGGAATGTCTTCATCTGGTAAGCATCAAATTGCTTGTTAGTTGAATAATCATATTTTAAAGTTTGATTGTATTTCTGAACTTCAGGCCCAATTTAGAAAAGTTAAGACTCCCTGAGAGGTCTGTGTATGGGCTATGGAAACTCATGTGGCCAATTAGGCCTAGCTAGGGTCATCTTGTTTAATTCTTCCCATTCTTTTAACAAGTAAAAAAGGAACTTGAATATGAATTCTTTAAGTTTTTGAAATGCTAAGGATTCTGTATACATTTATGTAGGTGACAGTGCTAAGAAGAGAAGAACAGTACCAGTAAACAGAACCTCGTCAGAAAACAGTAAGTAATTAAACTAAATTATTGATACTTGCTACAGTAAAACATGGTTATACATGTAGCAAACACACTTATAATGAATTGATGCTTATAGTAAAGTGATTTTCACTCCAAGTGACTTTATTACAATTGCTGTAAACTTGACGGATATAACAATTAAATTACACTTCTAACAAAGTAGAATCGCCCATCCCTGGGCACTTTGTTATAAACATGTTTTACGTACTGTACCCTCCTTTATGCATGGCACATATTACAATTATGTCTAAATCTTCTTTTCTTACTATGCATTTCAGTATCACTCCAACAGAGAATAGTACAGATCGAGGAGGAGAAGTTGGAAGTCATGAGATGCAATCTGCAAGTTGAGAAGCGCAAACTAGAGCTCCTTGAGCAGTATGTCCAGTGGAGGATGCAGTCAAGGGCAGACAGTACACCATCAGTATCACCAGTTATAAGAGGACTTTTTACATCCTGATTTTAATTATTTAAACCATAAATGTATGCCATATTTTAAATTTTAAGTATAAATTGGGTGGGTGTAAATACCGCATTTACAATGCGGTCTTATTTAAGCATTGAATGCATATTTTTGGATATCGTTGTTTCTATATAACACACCAGGATATGCTGACAAATTGAATACCACGCTGTATTCAATTTGTCTGCATGGCCTGGTGTGTTATTGGACTGACGAAACTTTGCCGGTAAAATTCTTTTTTGAAAGTATACATCAATTTGGCTATGTAAGTTTGACTATTTTATTTAAAATGGAATAATAATATAATCTCTTAAAAACCTGTGATGGCGTTTACTTGTGCGTACATGTATATGCTGTGATCAGATTTGACATGTGTTATAGAAAATGGAGCGTCACTGATTTCTAATGGAAACATTAGGGAAAATATACACAGATTCCAAATTACATTGTATTTACGTCCATCCTGTATGTTCAAAGTTTATAAGATGACCCAAAACTATATAGATACATGTACTACTGTTTAATGCCCTTTTGTATGTCTGTCCATAAACTTCTAACAATTTTTACTTCTTCTCCAGAGCCACTGGGCCAAAATTGCCAATTTTGTGTGTCCCTTGAATCATCACCAAGGCCACAGGAGGGGTTCAAGGTCAACATAAAAAAACATGGGGGAAAATCTTTTAAAAATCTTCTCAAGAACTAGATTTTAAAATTGTTAAAAAACCAAGGCCAATAGTGGAATCTCAATAAAGGTTCAATGTTAATCATACCTATGATAGAAAGATTTGTCTGTTGACATTGGGATATGATATTTCAAAGTAGGTTTCCATAATCTACATTTCATATTGATTTTGTTTTTATGCATTCTCAAACCTATAATATATGGAGTTTTTGCAAGTTTAGCTCCCCTTCGCTGAAGCTAACGTGAGCCAATATGAATTTTGCTGATCACATTTTGTCTGGCGTTTGTATCTGCATGTCTGTCTGCAAATTTTTCAATTTTTTTTACTTCTTTTCTAGAAGCATTGGGTCAATTTCATTCAAACTTGGCACATGTTTTTTCATAAGATAGAATACAAACACTATGTAACAATTTAACTTTGTATTACCAATAGGTATATTAGTTAAAATCAAATATGCAATTTATACAAACATATCAATGTTAATACTCCTGCATACAAACATATCAATGTTAATACTCCTATATTGAAATGTAAATATTGAGTGAGTCATACTGATAATTTAGTCATATTTTAAATACTTGTGCATAAAACTTTTTTTCATGTGCTTCAAAGTTGGGATGTTTTGTTAAAAAACCATATGTACAACATCACATCATATTCACATGTATTGATTATATAATCATTTGTTGTTATGTTTGACAAATTAAGATATTTATTATTAAGAATGTTTTAAAAATTTACTCAAAATACAGTCATTATGTAGATAAAATACACTATTTTATAAAATTGACACTAGCCAATAGTCTGATTTCATACAAATTTGCATAATTATGTGCAATTCAGTATACATGCTTTCCGTTAAATAATGTATAAAGAATGATATATAATTGTAGGCATATCCATATTTATTGTCATTTACCGGTACATGTATTATTGTCAATATGTTGAAAAGAAATGTATTTAAACATGTACGTATTTGTCAAAAGTCCATGTTACATGTATGTAAATGTATATGTGTTTAATTTAATAGATTAATTTAATTGATAATTATCACAAATGAAAATTACATATTTGTTAAATTTTCATGTATTGAACATGTGTCTGTGTTTATCATTTAATTATAGTAGTTTAATTCATTGATATCACAAATAAAAGTATCTTGTCTTTTTTCTGGCAAGTGGACTGTAAATAAAAAAATAAGTTATATAGCAAATCTCTGGATGAGCCTCTGTCGGACTGTCTGGCCAGCAGTGTCAGCATTTGCTCCAGGCTCAGGGACCCCCCGTTCTGGATTGATATTGAGCTCCATGTCATCTACTGGCAGCTTGATGTCCATACACAGGTTGTGCAGCTTGAACACAGCTGTGATGATTTGAACACTTTTGGCAGGTGTGAATAAAAGCATCCCACCAGATTTATGTATGCACCTGAATATAAACATATATTATTGTTAAAATAAACTTTTTTAGAGAAAAAAATAGGTTACCTCACTGATGCCCATTTGAAAATCGTATAGCACATGTACACTGTAGTATAAGAAAAAAATATATTGATATTTTTAAATCCCTTATGTCATCGTTGTTCATGAATAATCATTACCTAAATCTGGATTTGCAAATACCAAGAGCTCGTTCAACAACAACTCTTGTTTTGCTGTGGGCGGAGTTATAATTTTCCTCTGCCGGGGTGTTTGGGTTGGATTTGGGGGTCATCATGTAACGTTTTAAGGCATATGCTGAGTCCCCAAGAAGCCAGCCGTCAACTCTATGGAAATATGGAAATATAGGATCTCTCATGACTTGCGATGGTATATGATTTTTATCCAACGGGTTGTGTTTTCTATCTCTGAGCCTTAATCATTGATACATGATATACATGTATACATGCAAATTGATAAAATATATCTCTACATATTTATTTAATTTTGTTCACATTTAATTCCATACCTTGTTTCCATGTGGGTTTTCAGTGCGGAGTTGGAAAACATAAACGCATCGTGAGTGGACCCAGGCCACTTGCAAACGATGTTTGTAAACCTTGAGATTAAAAATAATGCCGATTTTAATTACAGATTCAGTGTTTAAAATATTCATTTTAAAATGTAATATTGTAATTCAGTTAGACGAAAGAAAGAATGAGAAGGATTACCTTAAAGAAGCATCAGCAACCACCTGTACGTTAATAGCGTGGAAGCCCTTTCGACAGACGTACTCTGGTTCGTTGTCTTTGGGTGCTATGATAGGAATCAAAGTCCCATCAACGGCGCCGAGGACGTTGGGAAACCCCGCAATTTGATAAAATTCGTGTTTTGTACGAATTGCATCATTGCCTATAATAGTAAACATGCAGATTTTGGCATTATAGTCATGAAAATATTAAAGAACGCCACATTCATTTAGATGATCATGTATGTATATCAAAGAATGTGCTAAAATTAAATGAATATTCATGTAACTTTATTTAAAATATTCAAAATTAATGATGTCTATAGCTGTATATGTACTGGAAATTTTGACTTATACACACCAGTTGGAAAATGGATGTTGTGAAGTCTATTGCAAATGCTTTTGGTCACGCTATCAATTGCTCTAGAAACACTAGCCCTGGAAATCCCGTGTAAATCGCCGCACTCTGAGAAAAAAGATGCCTTCGACAAGTATCTTATTGTCACTAGAACCTGAAAAAAAGCGTACCAGAAATAATTGAACCTCTATTTTGTGAATGTAAACGCGCGCG
>WFKH01010931.1:70220480-70232628 GCA_016163765.1 Magallana hongkongensis
GATAGATAGATAGATAGATAGATAGATAGATAGATAGATAGATAGATGGATCGATATATAGAAACATTGATAGAGAGATAGGTAGATAAAAACATACATCTACATTTCGAAGTGGTACTGTCAAGATATTCATTGTAGCAGCAAGTTGTGTTCAACCTTAAATATTAAAAGATGAATGTATCTTTACAAAATTGTCGAGAAGGGCACACATTCATACACTTAGTGTAACAGCAATTGTTGATTTATTTTAAACAAAGTGAATTATCACTAATTAACCTTTTTACAATTAAAATGCTTAATAATTCTTTTAACTTTAATATATGGTACTAGAATCCCTATTATGAGTATAAGTAACTAAAACTGACCTCTTACATTCTTTTGCAGAGGTTGCTGAAAGTATTTGATAGATCACTAACATCGTTCTCCATAAAGACATGCTGCATGTGTCAAATATTGTCATTTAGTAAAAGATTATTCAATATAGCTGGTTGAAACAAGAAAGTTAAGGACAAAAATAATACCATGGTAACAGGACACGAATTCAAGTGTCCTCCTCAAAGCAAGAGAAGAAGATAAGGAAGTTTTAGAAATCAAATTTAAACGAAACAGAAAAGTTGAACAGGAAGAAGATTGATGGGTAATGAACATGCCAAGTTCTAGTGTTCAACATCATTCCTAGGCTGACCAGGATTCGAATCAGTCACACGTACATCTGTTGAATATACATTTACAATATAAAAATGAATGTTTTCACTAATCTAAAATCATATTTTTAGCAGTTTTTACTGTATGTGCGAATGGAAATTGTGCTTGATTTAGACCATTAGGTATATTGTTTTGAGTACTCTTGTGTATGTTTAAAAATGAATAATTTTTCAGTTAGTATGAAACATCATCTTGCTGCTCATTTTTTTTTTCAAAAGCATAACTTAACTACAATGACCTGCGATATTTAAAGAAAACAAGCTATTCTTTGTTTTAGTTAGTCCTACAGTGCTTGCAATTATTTGTTGCTATTGCTTTACTTTTTTAATTTGTTTCCTTTTTTTTCAGATGTATATTAAAATCTCGTATTAAACGACTGAGAGGTCAAATGAAAACCATATATCATTCTGTATTTAATAATGCAGAAGTGAGAAAAGAACTAGGTAGATTGCATGATCAGTATGTACTGGTCCCTGCTGATAAGGCAAGTAACAACATTGTCTTTGTTTGTAAGGCACATTATATTAATTGCATTTTCAAAGAACTAGGTTTCGATTCTACACATGGTAATCCTACTTACACCCATATCAGCCTTTCCAAGCAGGAAATACTTCAAAATCATAAATCGGTTATGAATACCTTTAATATTCCCAATAAACAAAATGAATTTGATTTACCTTATTTGTACTGGATTCCAAAGCTTCAC
Source organism: Magallana hongkongensis (assembly GCA_016163765.1). NCBI lineage: Eukaryota > Metazoa > Mollusca > Bivalvia > Ostreida > Ostreidae > Magallana > Magallana hongkongensis. Next base: position 70,221,892 of record WFKH01010931.1, read on the forward strand.
AAAAGTCCTTACAAAAAGAGATATATAGCAGGTTCCAGTAAATGTTCTACCAAATCTCTCTCTTCACTCCTTACTAAAATTCTTACAGAAGTTAAGGAGAAGCTTCAAGAGTTCTGTACAACAATCTACTCCAGAAGTGGTGTGAATCAGATGTGGATACTAAAAAACTCTAAAGAATTATTAGAAACTTTGAGGTCACAAAATCTTACCAAAATCAATAGCATCAAACGTACGATTTTTCAACGCTTTATACAACCATTCCCCACGACAAATTAAAATCCAGACTTTTTGATATCATCGACAGTTGTTTCTTCAATAAAAATGGAAGTCGTAAAAATGCTTACCTTGTCATTTGAAATCTAAAAAACTATTTTGTTGAAAACCATTCTGATTGCACACACAAGTACTCGGAAGTTGACATTAAAAAGATGCTTGCATTTCTGATAGACAACATCTATGTAGCTTTTGGAAATCATGTCTTCCAACAATCTGTTGGAATTCCCATGGGTACCAATTGTGCCCCATTGTTAGCAGACCTATTTTTGTATTCTTATGAAGCAGAATTTATTCAAAAACTTGTACGTGAAAAAAATAAATCACTCGCTGTGGCCTTCAACTCAACATTTAGGTATATCGACGACGTATTATCAATTAACAATTGTTATTTCCATACTTACGTCGACTCGATATATCCCAGTGAACTTGAAATAAAAGATACCACAGAGTCAGCGTCATCTGTTTCATATTTGGATATTTTACTGGAAATGGACATTTATGGTAACCTAACAACAAAACTTTATGATAAACGCGATGACTTCAATTTTTCTATAGTCAACTTTCCTTACTTATGTAGCAATATACCTTCATCACCTGCATATGGTGTTTTTGTCTCTCAGTTAATTCGATACGCAAGGGCATGCTCTTCGTATGAACAGTTTCTAAGACGAGGCAAGCTACTGACAAACAAGTTGATAAAACAGGACTATCAACAGTCTCGTTTAAAGTCATCTTTTCGTAAGTTCTATGGTCGATACGACGACCTTGTCAGCAAATACAATCTTCCACTGAGTCGCATGCTGACTGACGTTTTTCTTACTAATTGTTAGGCCATAATTAATGACCTAATTGTCTACGGACTTTTGCGGTTTTTATTTTCCCGATTACGACAAAGAGCACACGGCGGGTGTGACCGGTCAGCAGAGGATGCTTACTCCTCCCTGGCACCTGATCCTACCTCTATCTTGGAGGTCCGTGTTGCTCTGCTTTGAATTTGTATTTCGTTAAATGGATTTTTGAGATGGTTGACGGTTTGTTATTGTCATTTTTTCATTAATAGAAATCTATGAATAAATGTTTAATTATTTTTTATACTACTATTATGATATTAACATTCACGTAAAGTATATGGGTATAATTAATCAATAGCTATTTATTAGTGAATAAAAAATTAAACAGTTTAATAAATAGCAGGGTTTAATTTCATTGCCCATTGTTATTGGTGTTGATTTGCGTTTTTCTTATGATTGAGTCCGATTTATATTGTGACGAAGGAAAACAAATTTTCACTTTTCATAATATAAGAAATAACAATGTTCAACAGATTGAATTTACAGATGTAATAGATTCTTAAAACGTTTTCAATTGAGGACAATTTTTTCATTCCAAATGAAATACATTTCCATGTGTCACTATCTATGTTAATAAGAATCACGAATCTAGTATTTTCTCTATAAACACTTTCATTGCTATAATTTACAAATTTCAACAACCAAATATATGTGTCGAAAAAAAATACTTTTTTAATATATATTATTTAAATATAAAATGTTTGGGTTTTTTGTTTTAGGGTTTCTTTATTCCCATTATGTCTCGATGGGTCAGTAATTAGACGAGACAAAAATCCGAAATTAGTCTACATGTATAGTAAAAGAACCATCAGTTAATCAATAAAACACCATACATATTTTCAATTGTCAGGATTTTAAGAAACACTCTCTCCCAAACAATTTAAAAAAACGTGTTACTGTCAATATTTCCTGGAATATGAGCTTGATTAGTTAATCTTTAAAATATTTGAAAAGTTCTAGTGTGACGAACCAACGTAATATTCTAATGAAATTTTCTACATTGCTAACTATTTCATTAATAGTAATACTGAGATATGGAAAACCGTAGGGCACCCCCACATTAAGTCTCCACCAAGTGACCACCGGGGGGTTTAGAAGCAGTGACCTTTCAGTTACTAGCCTTTTACCCATGACCACTGAGCCATATACTGAAATATGTATTGTATGTTTGAAAATTTTAAAAGATTAAACTAAATTGCTTCACAACCAGCCACCCAGTGTTAACGAAAGGTCGGGGGGGGGGGGGGAATATACAATACAGTCTGGATATATTTTTAAAGTAGATAAATAACACTCAGATACTCATATATTTCTGACATTGAACTTAAATGATATTAATCTTACACGACTGTGTTAAAAAACACCCATATATAATTTGCGTATATACATATTAATATATATTTAGTTCTTTACCTTTTGTTTACACACACTGCATTACTTCGACTTTTTGACTGACGTCACATTTAATGATCTTTGTATTAAGAACGTTTGTATTTCAAGCATCTGATGATAATGTTGCAGATTCGCTTTCGGCGAATTTTTGTTATTTTTGTTAAGTTTGAACCAGAGTTATCGTTCCTGCACCCAATAATATTGTTTTGCTGGCAATGATTATTATAATGTTGACATATACGCGCATAACTATAATGTGAATTTCTATAATGATATAATTGGGTGACATTTTCATTAATTTGAACCAGGACACAAAATTGATTTGATGACAAAATATAATGATGTTGGTTGTAACAAAATATAAATTTACAAAATTTAGATTAAATTTTTTTTGGAAAGATGATAATCGTGCAATTTTGGGGGAAGTTGGGTAATATTATTAATATTTTGGTTATTTATACCGGAAAACATAAAATATTAATGTGGGGGTACCCTACGGCTTTCCAAACTGAGAGTACACCTAGCCATGTGAAAAGCTTAATGATCTTATTAAATCTAGTAAAAGAAATGATTCCTTCTTCGTTAAATGTAACATGACTTGCGTTCAAGGTACACCAAAGATCTGTATTTTCAAATCAAAAATAACTATGTCAATGCTGCAATATCGTTTTGCAATTTCGTTCTTCCTTTTTTTTTTTTTGGATTGAATAACGAAACAAGACCAAATTATTGTAACAGATGCGTAAATTCAATTGTTAATATAATGTCGTATTGGATTTTTTGAAATGAAATAAAAAGGAATGGAACATAAAGTTTAAATACAATAATGCTTTTATGATGCTTTTTAACATAGGAGATTTTTTTTCAAAATAGAATAATAATAGAGTAATTTCTAATCGGTATCAAGTATGTTTGGCGACGTCGACATAAAGTTTAATTAAGAACAATTTTAAACAAATGACTTCAAGTTGCAAATTGTTGTTTATTGTTCAAATCTAAAATGTATACCCAATTTGAAACACCTATTCTTGTAAATATTCGTGTTTATTACCAAAAAGACAGCAAAACATTCTAATTTGGACCAGATAACCAAATAAATCGATGACCAAAACAAGCCTTCTTTCTATTTGTTTCATTAATTTGTATCTATTTAATCACATACCAACCAAAAATGGCCTTATGCATTTTACAAAACTTCAAAAAAAAAATAATTATACACATTCATTTCCTTTGGATATCATAATGCCAACACAAAAAAGGTTTGTTTTTTTAATTTCTTTATATTTAGAAATACGGCTTCAACGATGGTTTTATATATATTTTTTCTCAATCTGGAGGAAATACAGATTTAATACTCTAATAAATGTCTTTTGTATATTTTAAATTTTTTTTGTAAAACTAATAATCTGAGAAAATCTTCGGAAGGTGTTGCTCCTGTCGTACGTTGGCTGTTTTTTTTTTCATAAATGACATCATATTAGGAATGCATAGGTCGAAATATAAAGAAAACGTTATTGTTGTACATTCTTTTTTTTGTACATGCTTTAAAAACATCGTAAATAAGTCTTCGAAGTTGACGTGCATATCATATCTTTAGATATTTTATTTTATTCATTCACGGTTTTGTTCATAATGCTTGATATCTTTTTTCTTTACTTGTTATATTTATTACATGACGGCTGTCAACAAATTCTACACATGCCACAAGTTTGTTTCTGTTTTGAAAAATAAAGTTTCTGTAGCACTGCAATGACAATTCGAAATTGTTATAAATGGTTAGTCCATATATATATATTGTTAAAGCCATACTTTTCCATACGCTTCCTTTGAATTTATGTGATCTGATTAAAAAGTTTTAAAGGAATCTTTCTTTGGAAGATCTGAGATTTGAACTTTTTTACAAACATCAAAACTCTCGTCAAATTCATCACTGTCATACAAGTCATCATTGTCATCGCTGTACTCAGAGTGTGACGTCATTTCCCGCGAAATAGTTATTTTTCGAACGAGACTATAACGCTTTTTGGATTTACTGTATTCACATTCTGGTTGCGTGGCTGCATCATCTTTTCCTGTCGTGTTGCTTTCATGAACTCTAGGAGGGAGTATCATCTAATACATAATGTTTGGCCCAAACGTATAACATTTTAAAATTTGGCTCGCTTGCTGTATTTTATAATAACTGTAAATGAATTATGTATATTTTAACAAAAGTATAATACTCATTCTTAAAATATGTATATTATAAAGCTAAGTTAAGAAAATTACCAAATATGAGTAACTGTCAATGGTCAACAGTGTTCTGGCCCTAACATAAATGTTTCATTCTAACAGACACAAATTATTTAAACTTTCTTTTTTTTTTTTTTGATGTCAATAGATAAAAAATAACATCAAACAAATGAAATGTTACAATAAATGTAATTTTCCGCAGTTTTCGATTCAAGTTCTGTTTTGAAAATAGTACTTACATGCCCTTGTGACTGTCTCTGTTTTACTTTTACTGAAAAGTTTAAGTTTTCCTATATGTTTTTGATAACTTTCGTCTGTTAAAATAATTAAAAGTACTGCAAGAAGACAAAAAGTAATGATTTTGGTAAATTTGTTCTACCATTTACATTATAATTAAACGCATTGTTAGAGAGAGAGAGAGAGAGAGAGAGAGAGAGAGAGAGAGAGAGAGAGAGAGAGAGAGAGAGGAGGGAGGAGAGAGAGATAGAGCATACCATTTTTTGCAAAATAAAAGCGTCCCAATGCAGGAAAAAGAAACAAATATTGATGATACTCCAATTATCATCCACATGTTTTCTCCTAGGAAGTCTGCTAATTTTTCTTTTAAATTATTTTTTTCTGTGTCACTTTTCATGTAACCTATCGTATTATTGTCTAAAATGAAATGAATCCATACTGTCTCTAAGTTAAGTTTTATATTTAAAAGCAAAGATAACAAAAGGAGACGTTCATTTTAAAAATTAAAATAAACAATATAAATAAGCATATAATGTTAACGTAAATCGTCAACTCTCTTTGGTCCATATACATGTATTATGTTTAAATTTGACAGGAATTTGTAAATTTATAAAGTTAGACAAAAATTGTGATGTTACCTGAACTGTAACCAGGGCAAAATCCAGCTGCTTTGTCGCAGGTCTTGTTACATTCTAATTGGCATTTCATCTTACATTTTTGTCCGTAGAATCCATCAGGACAGTGTTTGCTACAATTTTCTCCAACTCTTCCAGGACTACATACTTTAGGAAAACAATGTTTGATCAGAAGGTAACTCATAAAGTATTCCATTCATAAAATGCAAAATCTTTAACACATATTATACCTATGCACCGATCTCCTTTAAGCATAAGGTTTTTACAGCATACACCTACTCTGAAACAAGAGACAAATGTTAAAAATAACAAATGAAATCATTTGGTAAGATCTTGGTTTTTATATCCTCTCACGTGACCTTACCCACACATATTCGGGTCCACGGTAACAGAACTTGAACACACATGAACACAAATTGTCAGTAAAGCGATCACATATACACCATCGTCCATATTCCTCGAACGTGGTGTGTTTGTTGTTGACAACTTCCTGGTCTGATGAAAATAATTTGTTTAGGATTTTTCTGAGCAGGAAATACTATCAACGACACCCTCCTTAATTTAGTGATTGTTATTTATTAATAAGCATATGTACATTACAAGTAAAATCACGTTTACATGAAATGTGTTTAATATTTTACAATAGGTTATTACAACATATTATAGTTTTTTTTATTTCAATTTCAGGAATGAATTACGATAACAAAAATACTTAGCCGCGCCTGTACACGACGGAAAAATGGGGAAACAAACTTTCTTCCCATTGTGGGTTAAACCAATACCATATTTTATCCAGACAGAAAGTAATCAATGGTGTACCAATTTGATGGACATTATCAGAACTATGAGTTAGGATTCCTTTCAAAAATGAACTTTTTTTTATAGCTATATAACAGGAATTTTCTGGTTATCACTCCAATTCTTATACGGTTAGTGATTATTCCTCAAGTATCGGAAACCACATGAAACAGTTCTATGGGTGAAGATAAAACAGTCATTTATAGGATATATAAATTATATATATATATATATATATATATATATATATATATATATATATATATATATATATATATATATATATATAAACAAATTCATGATCACAACATTATCCTCTACATAATTTAATTGCTTCTTATCCACTGATAAAAATGATAATTGGAAGAACTGAACATCTGTCAGAAATGTGTTCATTTAGTGAACTTTTTTGCAGAGTATGTTGAAATAGGGTTATTCGAATCACCTTTATCAATTGGGTCATAATGTTAAATAAGATAAGGTGGTTGATTTAATGATCTGAAATTTTCATTAGCCAGTCCTTCCCTATGCCTACGGTTGATATGCATTGTAAGTTACGGTTCACTCCTGGCACAGTTTATACTTTGGTTCCATCTAACAATGAGAGGGACCATAGTGAAATTGAAGGTATGGCGACTTACAACAGCACGTTTGTCAAAAAGCGTTAGTTTGTATGGGAACTACGACAATTTCGGACAAAACCTGTATATATAGCCATGTATGCGCGTGTGTTCAACGTTATTGCTGACATGCTTATTGTGAAGCATTTGTTAGATGGTCCCGTTTATTGACATTAATAACAGTTAGTGTTTATGAGTGTATAAGATTAACCAAATTTAATTCATTATCATGCATGTAAGTGCAGCTATTTTTTAATTTGCAGCATTGTTTGGAAATCCTTACAAAATTTTTTTTTATTTCATTAAGTGCACTGAATACGTTTAACATTTGAATATAATCCAAAATTAAATATCATAAATTCAAAATAAAAGCTAAGTTTTTCAGGAGAAATAGGCATTAAACTGCCGTAATTTTGATTTCGATTTATGAAGTAACATTGAACAAATATATTAACCAAGAAATTATAATGAAGAGTTGTATTACGGGTTATCACGATAAGGCATTAGCGTATCAAGCTCGTTAGATACAAAATAAGCGTGTTGAAATATGAATATTGGGCATGGGTAGCAAAAAGAAAAAAGTAGCTCAACGTTCAGATGAAATGGAAGGCGTATATTGACGAAGAACGACGCAGTGTCAAACAAACAGGTAAACCGAAAATATATTGTCTTGAAAAATATGCTGAGAAACCATTCGTCACCCACCCAAACACACATAATGTTCAACCTTAAAAAGAAATAGATAATAACTAGTGCTTTTACGGTTTAGTTACGAATCCCAATGGCAAGTTAAAGATGCTTTACTATGTAAATCACTACAAAAGACACAAAAAACCCAATATTTTGCTAATTTGAATTGAAAAATGGAGATTCATTGTGCAATTAATCTAACAGTGACATTTTCAAGGATGACGTTTATTCAGAGTGAACGAGTTTCCACTGATGGTAATAAAAACCCATTTATTGTATGCTATATACCTTTGGAAGTAGTAATTCATGTATTTGTTACTTTCATAAAACAAGGTAAATCACTTATTTTTTATGTAGATGCGTTCGATTTTTTTTTAATAAAACAAATCCCCAAAACGTTTACATTATGATTGAGATTTTTCTTAATTGTGAAAATATCACAAATAACTTGGAAAAATGAAATATTATTTATAAAGGACAGAAGAAGTAAATAGATACAAAAGGTTACGTTTTAAGCAAAGTTTTTAAAATATCACAGTCACAAATTCCTCTATCGGTTTTCCAAAATCTACCCATTTTTGTTTTAACTTAATTAACAAAAACTAAATGAGAATAAAACTAAATTTTTAATATTATTGAAATTCTTATATTGACCTTAATCTGCTGGCATAGAATTTACATTAGGTCAATAATCAAAATGTTGAGATATTGTGCCTTTAAACTTTTTCAAGTTATATTCCCTATTTTGGCATTGCGTGCCATACAATTATCCTAAAGAATAAGTGAAATAAAACCAACAGAAAAGATAAATAATTATATTAACTAACAAATGAACAAATTTTACTCATGAAATCGAACTTTATAACCAACCAAATTCGACAAGTCAAACCTTGGGTAAACAACATCCTTAAGATTAAAAACTGGTCAAATGTAGGCAAGCTATTGACTGGATACCAGCTGCTGAATGGTTTTAGTTTAAGACCTTTGCAATATCTTCATCAACATATATTATATAATAAAGCAGGAGTAGGCAACGTTATTTAGTTACAAATTCCCATCAAATTCACTTTTTTACATATCCCTAGGACTTAAAAGATAGCGTTTTGACGCTAATAGGTAAAATCACATTCTGAACAATCAAAGTTATATAGAACGTTATTAAGTTATGATTCAAATATGTCACTATAACCAAAAAAAAAATGTTCAATCAAAAGAGAGTACATGTATACATAATGTGTATTTATTTGATCTAATGAGTGTATACGATTGTTGATGATCCCACGAAAAAAAAAATATTTTGTTTATTTTCCTCGTAGATGATTGAATGCGATGATGTGCGGGTTGTGTGACCCTAAACAATACTATGTATAACAGTTTTCAGGTATTATATTTACGTTCAGGACAAAATTTTGATTTTAAAATGCTTTTTTGAAGTTGTGACACTTACAGAGATAATCTATGTCCTTTGAAAGTGTTACTGACATTTTTTGATAAAGACATCTACGAATTTAAGTTTTAGGAACAACATAGATGAAAACTGTAACCTTGGATTTTGAGTGTTTGTTTTATCACAGTAAATGACCATGGTCAACCAAAAGTCTATTAAACATATATTTTATGATTTCAATTTAGATCGTTTCTTTAAAAGACCATATATGTTGATTTTTGTACAGAAATCGGTACTGTCGTCGAATACGTCACTATGAAACACAACATCCCTGACATCACTTAGTTCTTGATGTGACGTCATTTCTTCGGATACAGGTACCCTACAATACTGTAGCGCGGTTGTTTCAACTCAACGTTTGATTTCTGTGCTGTATTTATTTGGATTGGTCACATTTTCATGAATTCGAGGTGAAGGTTGTTTGCAATATGCGTTGCCTATAAACAATCCATCATTTTCATAATCTCGATTGATGAGTATTCTTGCCCGAGACATGAACTGTAAAACAAAATTACAAAATTATCATATATTATTGATAAGATTTAAATAATCAGAGTTAAATCCATTTATCAAAGTGAGATAATTTGTTTAATTTTCATCCTAATAATATTACGTTTTGTAACACATTCATAAATATAGGTATATATTCCATCACCAATGTTGCTATACCACCCGGTGCTTCCTAGTTTTTAGTCACATTATTGGCCTTGAATGTTAAAGCTATTAGCCAATACCCGTGACGTCATTGTATACTTGCATCATTCATCCTTCAACACTTCACCCTCCCCCTTGTATCCCGTAAAGCCAGTTGGGACAATGTTTGTGCCGAATATTGCTATTAATAAATGCTTATTTTCTGCTGCTGCTGCTTTTTCTTTCTAACTTTTGTTAGAGATGCTGAAGTCTGGTTCTTTGTTACTTTGTATCGATGACCTACAATCGTCAAGGCTGCTGACAGATATTTCACCCAATTGCATCAGTGGACGGCATTCTGGCTTACCCGTAGTGCATATGTAATACAATATCCATTAACAGTTATTTGCATTTTCCTATATATTATGGACTAGGTGAGCAAGCAGTTTAGTATACATTCCAAGGGCTCAAGCTTTATTTTTGCTTGTTTGCTATCGATACCCTGAAGAATTTATGCCTGGCTTCTAAATTTCTAAGCAGCTATGACCAACCGTCAGCAAATAAAACTAATATCAAAATACTTTGTAGTTATCATTACATTGGGCAATTACCAATAATTTTTTTTTTTCTGAATTTCATCCTTGAAAATCCCTTTTAATGTTAAGTTTAAAATGCTAAATTATAGAAAAAACTAATAACAATTAACAACGAAAACTGATATTTGATTTTATATTTAGATACATACGTCTAAATCTATGTTTAGAAAACAAACAGACATATACCACTGACAGCGCCTTTGTCATTTTTTGTGGAAAAAAATAAATATAGTTTTCTGCATGTTTAAATCAACGATAAAAAAAACAATGCATAAATTTGTCAATAGATAGATAGATAGATAGATAGATAGATAGATAGATAGATAGATA
>WFKH01010931.1:70307535-70350185 GCA_016163765.1 Magallana hongkongensis
ATAGATAGATAGATAGATAGATAGATAGATAGATAGATAGATAGATAAAACCGCTTCTTGCCAAATGAAGCATATCCAGCGCAGGAACAAAGCACAAATGCTAATTATACTCCTACGATTATCAAAATATTTCCCTCTATAGGAATATCTTAAACTGTTCCCGTATTTTAGCATTCTTTGTGTCATTAATTCTTACATCATCTATAAAACGACATGTGAAATACAATTATAGTGATATGAGAGAAATATTAGAATGACCGGTGAACTCTTTTAGACAAGATGGCCGGCCCCCAGAGTATCAAATGTGCCACGGTACGATTTCGTTTAATATATACAGAAATAATCATAGAGTTTGTCCGACTTTCATTCAATTTAAAGTCCTGATAAAAACATAATATTCGTCTGTTCTATTTCTTACCGAAACAATATCCCGATCTTTTGTTACATGATGCATTACATTGTGGTGCGCAACGTGTTCTACAAAGAACTCCGTATAATCCATCTGGACAAGTTTTACTACAGTTTACTCCATGCGTGTCGGAAGTACACTCTATTTCAATATGAAAACTTTTAGTCTGAAAATATAAATACAGAAATAATGTTATTGCATTATTACATCTTTTTTACTAAATTTACCTGTGCACTTAACTCCATCAAATCTATAACCTGGACAACAAAGGTCGACCCTGAAACAAATGAAAATAAAAGTTAAGAAATATCACTACGTTTTAATTAGATGGCATGGTTAGACAAAATTTAATGTTTACTTACCTACACATATGCGGATCTACGGTTGTAGAGCTGAGACACATATGTACACCAAAAATCAGCAGAACTGACACATGTGTTGTATCCATCTTTTTCTCGTATTACTATTTTCGTATTCAAAACGACTTCCTGTTCATTATCTTGGAATTATCTCCTCTAACAGGAATCTAAACATGTTTTATATCTAATCGATCTTAATACGCTTTTAATGTTGGCAAAAGCTTTACTATTCATTCTTGTTATTAGTGTATTACATTAGTGTATTACATCCATACTGCATATAGAAACAAACAAACCCACGTGGACAAGAACAAATGCTCAATTTCAAGCTTAAGAGAATTATTATAAAATTGTATCGTAAAAAGTCAATAAAACATTCATATCGAAACACAAAATATTTATCATCAAGGACGACAACCTTAAAAACATAACAGCTATGTAACAAAATACTTCTGTTTGTATTTTACAGAGCAGTAACTAGATGTTTCTAGACTTTAATGATTTGTAAATCTGTGAATTAGTTAATAATAAAATACACATAACCCTATTATTACCCAATGGTTCAAAGAAATTAAAATATTCTCCAATCAAAACAACGTTGCAATTTAACCTGTTATAGGGGTTTTTTTTCTAACTATTAAAACGATTGACAAAAAATATCAGTATACATCTTAACTTAATAAGACAATAAACAGTATAATAGGTCACGTATGGTTGATGTCCGCCATGCGGCGTGCATGCATAGATGTCGATTTTGAATTTTTAATCAAATGTAACAATAATTCTAAGCCTCGATGTTAACATAAATCATTTTTGAGTTAATATAATTGTGTGAAACAGTTAATTGATCGAAAATGTGCATAACAAAGAGACGTGATTTAACAAATTGTGTCAGCTTGCAGTAAGCTTGGACAACCCACAGATGCTTTGTCACAGGATCTGTAACATTCTTATGAGCAATTCTTCCTACAATAAGGTCCATAGAATCCATCAGAAAAGTTTTCACTACAATATTTTCTAAATCTTTCAGGGAGCCACTCTATAACTAAATAATGCTTTGTTGAAAATATATTTAGATAATCAAGTAATATTTAAAGATAATACCTATACATCAACCTCCTTTAAGTATAAAATATGTGCAGCATAGCACCATTCTTATTCGAGAGCAAACATACTTTTAAAAACATGCTAGGTAATTTGTCATGCTGTTTGTGCTTGAGAGTTCATTACAATACTTTACCTATACATACGTGTTTTGATATCTGTTTGATACCTTACCATATAATACCAGATTATTTTCTTAATTCATTTGTGGAATCGTCTATACAACGGAAAACCAAGAAAATCAAACCTTACTAATAATACCATTCTATATTTACACTCCACATATTTTTTGCATGTAAAGTGTGTGGAAAGTTACTGCAGTTATAACGCTGTAACGCACACAGGGTACTGAAAGGTTAAAATGTCAAGTTTTATTATGACTTCACAAACTTTGAACGCTGTAAAATTCAACGTCAGAAGCGAAAATCAAAGGTCACGCTTGTGGCTGTTACAGTTGCTCTTCCATTTATATTAACTAACCCTTAGAATAAAAAAGGATTTTTAAGGTATAAATCACATTTGCAGACAAAGCAAGAAGTTATAAAATGTAAATATAAGAATTAAATCGTTATCTTTTTTATAGATATAGTATCATAACTACAGCGATGTGTGCATACAAATTTTCATAACGCGCTTACGCGCGTTACTCAATTTGTATGCACACATCGCTGCAGTTATGAGACTAAATCTTTCAAACAAATATTGTTTCAATGCTTAATCATTCAAAAAAAAAATACGATGTGTCAATTGCATGAACTATTTCAGATGGGCCTGAAGGTAATTTAACAGTATGAGGGATGCATTTTTTGTGATCACAATTTTGTTCTCTGCAAAACTTAGATTAATGGCTGTAATCCGATTATAATATATAAATAGTTTATCTTCGCATGCTGACTGACGTTTTTCATACTAATTGTTAGACAATCATTAATCACCTAATTGTCTACGGACCTTTCCGGGGTTTTTTCCAATAACGACAAAGAGCACACGGCGGGTGCGACCGGTCAGCAGAGGATGCTCACTCCTCCTAGGCACCTGATATCTTTTTAGAGGTCCGCGTTGCTCTGCTTTGAATTTGTATTTCGTTTTATGGAATTTTGAGATGGTTGACAGTTTGTTAATGTCATTTTTCGTATGAGTTTTAGAATTACTGTCTGATGAATTTACAAATAAGTCATATAAATGTCTACTTAATGTAAGACCAAAATTAATGAATCAAAGATTTGATCCCCTCCACTACATATATACATTTGGTCGACATTTGGAAGTCGATATGCATTGTAACGTACCGGTCACTCATGGCGAGAATAGTACTTCGGTTCAAAAGAACATGAATACCTTCTATAGAAAATTGTTCACATCATCAACTTATCGGCCAATATATATCAGATGGACCTTAGGAATGAAAAGCTTGTTGATTTTCAATAACAGTCTTAAAATTATATGTAAAAAAAAAAGCGTATAGATGAACGTGGTTTTAACGTTCTTGTTGACATGCTTATTCTGTTACACTGGATGGTCTTGTGCATAAACGTTCATCACGCTAATTGTTTTACCTTTCATTATCATGTGTGCACATGTGGATTTTTCTCAATTTCCTTCAAAGCTTAGGAATGCTTATTTTCTACAAAAAATTGACACAAACAGATATTAGGGATTATTTTTTTCATTCTACTCTATTTTTTTAATTTTTTTTTTTTGTTGGTGGTTGGTTTTTTTTCATTTTGTTATTAGTTCTTCCTTTCTTTTTTAGCTCTGAAAATAATAAGGAAATGCCGTGTACACGATATTTCTTTGTTTCTTCGGTTTGATAGTTTAATCGAACCGATGTACATAACAGGAACATTAGATTTTATTTGTTACGTACAGCTAGGGCTGGAGAGAAGAAGGTATTCGGCACCAATCGTTGTTAATCACTTTTTAATTTATGGATATCATATAAAACGCGATAACGCCAGACTTTTTTCATTCACAAACTTGATATTGTATGAATGAAAAGATGGTTGGATGTATGGATAGACAGATATAGATATAAATAAATAGATATCATTGATTATTTTGTTATATACGGTGACAGTGATGTTTTACAAAACTTAAAAATATAATATTATTTTACTTATTATTAAACATTTTTTAACACTCAATGAATTATCTCAGAGATAGATTGACTTTCGTTTTATGATAAGCTTCCTGTAACAAACACTCATTCTCTATTCAATCGATGTCCGGGATTACTTTAAGGAAGAACCAGCCGAGGCTAGTAATGCAAAAGCCTTTCGGTTACCAGCTAGATACGAATTGTGTACGTTACCTAAGTCTTATTATTTCAACATCCATGCATGTATTGAGACGATATTTCAATTTGAAAAGAATGTGAATAACGATAGATTCTGATATTTCCGAATTGTTGTTACCTAGGCTAATGTCTGTGCAAAGTCCAAATGCTGTGTCACAGGTTTTGTAACATTTCAATGGCCATTTCTTCCTACACTGTAGTCCGTAGAATCCGTCAGTACAGTGTTTACTATATTTGTTTCCATTCATTCCAGTGGGACATTCTTTAAAAATGTAATATTTTTATAACAAGTTATTCAGAAAGTAAGATGTATGGATTTTTCTAAAATCAATACCTTTACATCGATCTCCTTCAAGCATATAGTTTGGGCAGCATATATCTAATGTAAAACAACAGAAAAAATACTTTTAAAACATATTAGTTAATTAACTCTGCTGTTAGCTATGCTTTTAGTGTTTGATAGTCCCTGATATTGCCTTACCCGCACATATTCGGGTCCACGGTAACAAAGTTTAAACACACATGGACACTAAGTATCAGCGTAGCAATCACATGAAGAATCTTCTTCTGAAGAATGTTCTCCATATTCATCGAATGTGGTGTGTTTGTTGACAACTTTCCGGTCTCATTAAAACTTTTCTTTCAAGATCCTTACAAATAATACCAGTCTTCATTTAGAAAGAAAGTCATATATGGTCCGTCATTTTTTTAATTAACTACATCAGAAATGTGAGTTAAGAGTGTTTGGCAAAAAACAAATATTCAGAGAAATATATCAAGGGAATAGATTTTGAGTATACGAAATTATTCGCAAGAGTTTTATGAGCTTTAATTAAATTTGGCACTATGAGGAATAACAAGAATACAAGATTTGTTTTCACAAAATTGTTCTCTGTATAACCAATATTAAAAAGCATGTTTCAATTGGAATATAGAGTTGTATGATTATTCTACAGTTTGTCAACCTTAAAAATACGTTTGTGCTAGTAATCCTTTAAATCTTATAATTGAACAAAAAAGATTGAAAAGGCTTAAATTATGATTCAAAGGCTTTTAGTCATGTTAACGTTCATTTACCAACTCCCAGTAAACCTTTGGTCGATAAACATAGGCCGATATAATTCCAATGGAATTAAAAATGAAGATTGATGATCTTCATCAACATTTCTCAGTGGAAACTTAAACAGTTCGAACCAAGCGGTGTATACAATGATATGAATGAACGGGGTTTCAACATTATTGCTTTGCACGCGCATGGTGCATCGTTGGTTGGTTCCGTGCATGGACGTTCTTTGTTTGGTACATGACTTTAAAGGAGGTCTATCAAGTCAACTAGCCCAGGGGTTTAAATTGGAGGGGGCTGGGTCCTGTCCTCAAACACCTGTGAGTAGTGTATAACATTTCCACACATAGCTTAACATTCTAATTATTGATGTTAAGAGCACATTATCAAACATTTTTACACATTTGTTAACGATGAAAGTATTTCCTGAACTTTGGATTATTATCGTAGAGGTCGATCTACTTATGGTTGTTTAAGAAAG
The DNA here is from genome assembly GCA_016163765.1 of Magallana hongkongensis. Classification (NCBI taxonomy): domain Eukaryota; kingdom Metazoa; phylum Mollusca; class Bivalvia; order Ostreida; family Ostreidae; genus Magallana; species Magallana hongkongensis. The sequence goes on from WFKH01010931.1 coordinate 70,313,248, forward strand.
TGGGCATGTGGAAATGATACCTTTATTTTTGCTGTCATAATGGAATAACTTTTAATTCATTGCATTTGAAAAAGTCATCAATAAAAAATCATAAATTGTTTAGTGTCAAATTAATATGATTTTAAGGTAAATACACTACTTTTTGTTAATTTTGATAAGATATATAAATTTAGAGATTTTAGTCATTTTTGTTACAAATAAAAATACGTCGGGGAAGGCATAAAATTGAAAAGGCAACTTATGATGAATATGAGTTTCCGGGTGGCTGCTTCGCGGTTTATAAAGCTTAAACTACCCCAAACCATTTTATTTCGTATAAAACTAATTTATATTAAATCCATTGCTTATAATTTAATTTTTTGTTATTAATTGTAGATAAAACGGCCATTTGACCTTTAAAAAGATATATAATTATACGAAAATTATACGTAACGTCAGGCGGATTGATACGTGTTCGACGTTGGTGTTACTGTGACGAAAGCAACATTTTTTAAACGATATAAATCAATTTTTTCAGCCAACCAGGAAACGCTTTACAACCAGAGTTAAATTAAACGGGAATAAGGTTTGCAAGAGCCTATCTATTTGAGAGAGCTGACATTGTTAAGGATGCCACCAACCGACAACGACACAGTCGCTTCTACTATGGAGGTTGATCTCCCTTTGCTATTACGAGTTTCGCAGCAATGTACATTTCTCATTGATTTTTTAAAAAGCTGTTTTAATTATTAAAACTATGAATACTTATACAAAGATTTATTGCTGCAACTAGTATATATTATGATTTAGTAACAATTTAGTGAGTAATTATATCGTGTTTTCGTTTTCAGGAGAAAAAGAGAGAATATTCTGTGAACGGTCAATTTTCTCATGAACTATTAAAGATATAATTTAAAATTGGTTTTTAAAACTCCACAGTACATCGATGGTTTGCATCAAAATTGTTTGTCGCATGGCTCCAATGACCACAAATTTTCATTTAATTGCCCGTGGTATATCACTGATGCCCGCACAGGTCTTTTTTGGCAAAGGAAGTTTTGTTGTATGGACATACAAGAAATAGAAGTGTGATAAATAACCCAACTCTTAAAAAATCCATCCTGTGAAAAAGTTTATTGTATTACTCATCAGAGTGATTGGTTCAATGATTAATCAATTCACACTTTTCATTCAAAAAGACCCGTGCGGGCATCAGTGATTTACCATGGGCATTTAAATGGAAATTTGAGGTCATTGGAGCCATGCGACAAGTAAGATTATTGCTAATATGGATTAAGAATAAAAAAGTAAAACAAAAATTGAGAGAGTCTTATTTCATATATATTATTCCAAGCTATTGTCTGACACAGCAATGTTTAAAACTACAAGTATATGCATTAATTGAACATTTATAATATCACATTTAATAATGCATACACTGTAAAATGTTTTATGATTTTGATAGCCAAATATGGCCATACTGTAGATTATCTATATGTTCTGGTTGCAGTTGTTATTGATACATTTCAAATGAATGTTTCTTTGTAAGACTAGAACTGCTGATATTTCCACAGAAATCGATGCTATTGTCAAATAAGTCAACATCAAACACGTTATCACTACCATCACCGAGTTCTTGATGTGACGCCATTTCTTGGGATACAGTTATCCTTCGAATAAGACTGTAGCGCGTTTTTGGTTTACTGTCCTCATCGTTTAATCCCCTTGCTGCGTTTATTTTGATCGGTAGAATATTTTCATGAACTCAAGGTGGAGGTTGTATGCAAGACAAATTGCCCTTAAAAATCCATCATTTTCATTTCTCGATTGATAAGTATGCTGGCCTCAAATATGAACTGTAATACAACATTACGATTATTTGTTATTTATCTCATTAATGTATTGATTTACTAGTTTCAAGATTAAAATAAAGAATTGAAAGGAGAATCAATGTTGTTAACATGCATTTTATCTTGCTTGTGTAAATTTTTGAAAGTCCTTTTTAGTGTATAATCAAACTACATGACATGATGATATCAACTCCATGTATTGCAATAAAATTGTTCATTAATTATTTCTATTTATAATTTTTTTTTTTAAATATATCGACTTAAGGAAATGTAGGAAATTATATGGCATTAAACAAGGAAAACTGAAATGTGATTTTAAATTCAGATACTTGCACCTAAAACCCATATTTTGAACACATGAATACATACCACTGACCGCGCCTGTTTCTTTTACCAGAAAATATTAATTTTGTTGTTGAGCTATATATTTGTACTTGGAAATATCCGCTATTATTTTTATTTTTAATAGGTTTAAAAGGAAAGATATTAAGATCCATCGTTTTAAAGATACAATCGTAAATCAAAACACAATTGTAGTTTCTTCAAATGTTCCCGTATATCATTATCCTTCGTCTCATTTATTTTCTCAACATCTAAACGAGAATTTAAACCTGCTTGGATTTGATTTGAACTTATTTTATTGTATATATATTACAAACATATACAAAGAGTTAGAACTTGTTTCTAACAACTTACGAGGTCTTCACCCGCTTATTAAAGCAATATGAGAGAAATGTTAGAGTAACGGGTAATTTAAACTGTTTACAAATCGGTCGATATTGCTCAGAATATTAAGTATATTACATAACGAGGCGGTCAAGCAGTCAATATCGAAATTTAGTTTCCCTCGGACTGTAATATCACACTTTCATTGGTTGAAACATAGTATGTGACTTTCTCATATATTTGTATGTCCGTTAGATGAGAATTTATATTCGGCAATATGGCAGCCATTGTCGACGCTTCACCTGCTCATTGTAAGTAAACATGGGTAAAGCGACAATTTTCAAAGAGTATTTAAAAAGGTGAGATTGATAATATTAAAGAGTTTAAATGAGTTAAATTGGATGAGGTGTTAGGCAATTTGTACATGGGTTTGCGTAGATCATCGCTTATTATGAATAAATGTGTAACTTGATAGTCCTTGAGAAAAAAAACAAACACTTATTAGGTTTTGGTTCTGACTGAATACAGAAATATATCGGGTTTATTAATCTTATAGACGGCTCGGCTTTGCCATCTATGAGATTGATCAACCCGATATATTTCTGTAGTCAGTCAGTAACTAACCTAATAAGTAATAATATTTGCATCACCCAGTATAATCCCATCTATTTTTTTTACTGAAATTAATTGTGGTTTATAGCTCTGTAGAAACTGACAGAACTGAAATCTACACCCCTCGTTTATTGATTGGTCGAAACTTAAGAAAAATCATGGACTGCACGAAATTATCATGACGATTGCAGACTTAAACTCTTATAGACGACAATTTGGCTATATCTAACGTACTGATGTACATAAATTTAGTTAATTTTTCTTTTACAAATTTTTTCTTTTTACAATCAATTTATCAATTTGTTAACAGAAAGATGTAAAAATAAACAATAATATGCTTTCTTCGATGATTCATATAGGTTATGAAGGTAGCGATCTTTGCAGAAAAATAATTACATACTCCACTGACGCGGGTTATGTATTTTTCTGCATTTTCGTCATCTTCTTATCCTGATAAATCAACAAAGATATCATTTTATTGTCTATTAAACAATATTAGAGATGTATACGGAGATAATTATAAATATTGTCAGAAATACATCTATACTTAAAAATTAAGACATTTTGCAAATAAACTACTAAATGCCTGCACCAGAGTAATTGCTTACACCTTTGGTATTTCAAAATGTGTGAGATGATCTCCTTAAGCTATATATGAATATTAACTGATAAGTAATTATTGGGTAATTGATAAGAAACCTACTTTCATTCTCGATAAACAAGCCCGAAATTGCAAACATGAGAGTAAAGTGGTGGACACCCTTTGGCGGATCCAAGTCAGGGGTAGTTTGGATCATGATATTTACTTGCAATGAAATGTAAATGAATGATTTCGTAAAGAACGAATATATTTACTGGTAACTTATTTAGAGTATACATAGAAGTTTATATTTGACAAATGTTGAATGAATAAAATGATCCAAATTGTTTGTTGAATGCGCGATATAAGTTTTAATGGATAAAACGACCTCTGGTGGGATAATGGGATAGAAATTTCCAGAACGGGGTAACCAAGAACTCAGGTTGACTAATTAACGTCATGGCAAAGAGTGTACGACTACTTCATCATGCTTCGCGGGCATATATCTTGGATTGGACATCTCTGGTTAATATAAAAAAGGTAATAAATTAAACGGAATAATTTAAACAGATTTTAGTTTTGATGGAAAAACCTTTCCAGAACGGGGTAACCAAGAACGCGAGTTGACTATGAAAAAATGACAATAACAAACCGTTATTTAACGTCACGGCGGAAAGTCTAGGGCGAGTTAACCATCGGGTAATTACTTTGGATCCGACAACTGTGGTTTAAACAATGCAAATATATATGCATACACTAGCGGTTTTTTAATTTCATACATATTTATACCACGACAGATTGTTAGTAAACCTTTGACACTTATTTGTAAACAATGAATTTGTTGAGTTATGCATAAAACGGGAAAGTTGAATAAGGGGGATGACCACACTCCCCATTTTAAAAAAAACATCTTTTATCTGAAATTCTTATTTGGGACAGTGATAAAAATTATAACGTAAATTGACCTAAAGACCAAAATTAATAGTTACTACGCACTAAATACCTACTCACTGGTTTGAAATAAAATATTTTTTCAATCCTGGAACTAACATGTACATGTATAAACTATCGATTTCAGTTTCGATTCCTCACCTCCGTTTGCTCCTCTAAATATCCAGCCATGCATTTTGTTTTTTATTTTAAGGTGGAAGGCTACATCGTCACATATATTACATTCGTTCGAAACGCCATTTTGTTCAGGATTGATAACATTATGTCGTGGCACAAAATAACTAAACACCGTTTAATTGAACTCTTCTAACGAAGGAGATGAGATAGGAATGAAATCAGCAAAACGCTTTAAAAATATATCAATTTTCTTCCTGTTTAAAGCATTGAACTGACATTGATTATCAGCTATTTTGTACGGAAAACGTGGAATCTAAATAATATACTGTTTCCCCGCTATTGGCGATACGTTTGTGTCATGTCATCTGAGACGATCATACATTTGTGACGGATTATCGATATTGGAAAGCAGTGATAATATTTTCACTTAAACTATATATGTATGATGAATATAAAACGAAAGTACCGCAGTACGATCTCTTGAATTGATCCTAATTTCCCAAATGTAAAACATTTGCAGTAAAAGACTTGCATTGAAACTTTGACATTAAACTAGTGTATTTTGATTTAATAGATATATCAGGGTAGCAATGGCAGTGGAAGCCCGGATTTCCAAGCCCAATGAGGTAACGACAGAATTCTGAAAAGGAGCATGTTTTTCATTTCCACACATACATGTGTATCACAATGGACATCTAATGTACATGTATGTATTAATATGCGTATGGTTTTTGTTTATAATTGCTATTGTATATAAAAAAGTAAAAGGCAATTTAACTAATAATATTTTGTTTTAAGTAGATAAATATATATAATGCGTTCATCAAAAATATAATTTTTCAGCTTCAAACATTATCGTAAGCACTACTAATCTTATATCTACATATTTAGCATAGACTTGTTCCTTTTTTTATTTTTCTTCGTGATTTTTATTATTAAAAAATTGGTCCCAAGATATTTGAATCCATGTAAAATAAAGAAAGACAACTCTTAAACAGGATCTTTCATACCAAGATTTTTGCAATAATTCAGTATTTCTTTTAATTTTTCAATTTCATTCAATTTCTTCATTTCATCTCATTAACCAACGAATACTGTTTATATTTTCAAATCTTTGTGGGCTTTGTCCATCAGTTTGCCTTAAAGGAATTTTTTTTATATTTTAGTTTCATATTTATGTCGATTCCAATAAAAATCATACAAACTTCATTCATGATTATTTTGTCTTTTATTTCAAAACTTGATTACATTTAACTTTCATAAGAATTTTAAAACAGAAATGTTTAAAAATTTGATAAATAAGGGGTATCTGGAACCAGCCTGATATTTTAAAAAATTGCTAGAAAATAGAGTATTGTATTTTGAGGTCTATTATTTTTTAATACTGTGCCTAGTATTAGTAACAAATGCACGCAACAAAAATCTCCTACACTTATTTGGTGTAGAGATCCACCTTAATATTAAGGAATAGGTTAAGAAAGAAATTAAGACAAAATTTAGACACTGTATATACAACAATGAACAAGAAAATATGGTTCAACATATTAACATTGTATCATTAATGTGCAAAGTGTTAATTCCCGTGCTTGTGAGGGATGTCATCTAGATTTATATAAATTAAGCAATGTCTTTGTTATTTCTCACCTGAACAGCCTCCTCGTCCGTAGAATCAGTCTGGACAAAGTTTATTACAGTTTACTCCATATGTTCCTGGAGATCACTGGAGAAAAAAAATTTCTTTAGTTTGGAAATAATGCTTTAAAAAATACTTTTTATGTCTGATGGAATTTTCAAGTTTTACCTATATACTTAACTCCATCAAATTAATACCCTGCACAACACAGGCTGAACCTGAAAGAAATGAAAACCAAACCAACAAGATAAGAATTATCACAATGTTTTAACTAGACGACATGGTTTGACTAAATCAAATGTTTACTTACCCACACATATGCAGATCTACGGTTGTAGAGGTGAGACACATGTACACCAATAAAGAGAAGAACTGAGACAAGTGCCTTGTCTATCATTCGCTTCTGTTGTTGATATTGTGTCAATGACAACTTCCTTGTTCATAACATAATTCTATTTCCTATTACAGGAATCAGACCGATTTTAAATCAAAACAATTTGTTGTTTCACAACTTTCTTCCTGTAGACCTATGCTATACCTTTCCTTCTTTAAATTAGTGTCCTGCACATTTAGTGCATTTAGAGATATACAAAATCTTTGCGAAAACTACTTAATAAATATATGTCAATAGTTTATATTCACTTTTACACATACAATTTTGATGTACATATTACTTGAGATATAAATAACTGAACATGACGTCATCTTTACACAAAATATACAAAATCTCAGTAAAGGTTTTGATAATTCAAATTTCCTTCAGTTGATTCACATAAATATGAATGGTACGTACAGCTTGTTTTTTCAGTTGGCAGTTTCATCGAAAAACAACACCGCACTCGTATCACGCACTGAGCTGTATTTTCTTTGGCAAATCTTTTACACGAGACAAACATCAGTGGAAAAATTTCACTCAAATTCTTTCAGAATTTTAAATGTTCTTACACGTGCAATGTTCTGCGTTTATTGTGTTTGATATGAATGGTTAACAATTTTTGATAAATCGATTTTTACAAAATACTAAAAAATATTGAGCGCAGATACAATGACTTCAATACTTTCTATATGCTGTAATCTTACGAATTGTGCAAGTTTTTCATAACATAATGTATATCCAAATCTTAATCAAGAGACTGAATTTGAATTTAACTGAGCATAAGAATTAAGATAACCATTCAAATGCCGTCACAAGAAGACAACAGAAGGTAAAACGTTTGCGATCTCGTTATTCTTCAGACATTTTAAAAACACAACAATAACGTTCCTTGAAAACTTTTCTTTCTTAAATGTTGGTTCCTATTTACATGTATAACAAGTTTTCATAACATAAGAAAAGTCATCCATTGAAAAATATTGTGACTGTGGACGGACAGATTATTTATTTTTAGGTTCTTAGATTGTCTTTTGCTGATAATTGATTTAAAATTAGAAAGTACACTCTTCATCTGTTTTGTGAATTTCGTTAAGATTTCCGACGACATGGGTTATACGACAGGCCTTAAATAAATAATGTCACTAATCAGATTGCATAAAAAACAGGGTTCAATTGACCTTTGAATTTATTTTCACGCATGATTTGGTTCATATTCTATTTATGGCCGTGTACTTGCAAAAATAACCGATATCATTACTAATGATGGTCGATTTACCATGAAATAATGCGTGTCTATTAAAGAAGAGTATTTTGAAGGTAACCATTAAAAAGTTACAAAAATATCTTATTGTGTTATTTTTGTAACAACGATGACATAATATAATGAACGCCTCTCGTATTCTAATACTTTATTAGACACTATGCAGTTACGAGTTGTTTGAATCTACTCGCAAACATTCTGTGAAATATGGAGCATTTTTTTTTAATTGTTAGCAAATAGCTTTATTCATAGATGTCAATAAATATAACGTTCCATGAAATAGCTGTTAAAATACATTATACCCCCCATTCACTAGAATTAATACAAAATATCATACGAGAAACAAAACATATACATGTATACACTAACATAAATTGTTAATAAAAAAGAAACATATATGACCAAACCATACTGACAAAAAATTTAAGATTTTAAAGTTTCTTTTTTAATTTTATTCATTCTTCAAATTATAGTAAATTTATGACTTATTTTTCCATTCATGGATCGTGCATTTAATTTGTCATTAAAAGAGATGCTACGATATAAAAGGAAACCAATATAAAAATGGATGGATAAAAAGATGGAATGATGGGTTGACAGACAGACAGACGGACAGACAGACTGACGATCGATCGATCGATCGATAGATAGATACTGCTATATCTGTTATCGTTTGTATTAAAATATTAATTTTCACATCAGGTTGCCAGCATCTTAGAAATGTCGCTATTATATTTAAAAACTCTATAATATGTCTATAATATGTTAAAGCAAAACAAATCCTAATAAGTGGGTGCATAAAATGCAAGAAGTTTTAGGAAGGATTGTTATATATTGGAATGGTGCTGACCGAAACAAGGTCCTAGACAAAAACAACAATGTGGTGTTTTTTCATCATATATTTAAAAACACATTACTATAATACTTTAATAATAACGTCTTTATATGAAGATAATTTATTATTCTAGGTACAGATTTAGCGTCAGGTTATCTCCAGAATACCCTAAGAGGCCTAACCTCTTTCGTCTTTTTGACGAAGTTAAATCAAACCGTTTGAATATATAGGAAAATAGTTATTCTAGAGATCCCTAGATCATAATTAATAAAAGCTCTAAAGGTGCATGGTCAAGATTTTGGTCAAAATTTATTTGCTTACATTGCTTCAGTAAGGCATTTCTAATATTTAACCAAACTTTAAGTGGCAGACGTCGATTTTTAAGCGAGATACAGAGCTCACAATTCTTTGCTTTGTTTACATTCTGAATTTTGACCAGAACATTCAAGGTTTAGAGCTAAAAGAATGTGAAAACTGCTAGAAACTATTTATGATTAAAACGAATTAGCAGACAAAAAAAACCAGCTTTCTTTTTTTACCTGTATTTTAAACCAATGTAAAGGAAAAAAATCGCATGAGCCTTGTTTTCATGACAAAGAATTTTGAGCTCTGTATAACTCTACGGCTGACAATCAAATTTTGGTTGATTATTAGCATTGCATTACTAAAGCATTGTAAATAATTACAATGGAAAAAAATGACTAAAATCGTGACCATGCACCTTAAACTTTGAACTTTAATTGATTATAAATCTATTTAAATATATATATATATATATATATATATATATATATAGAAAGCACAGGGAAATTCACTTTTTTGGAGCTCCACCTCCGCCCCGACCGAGGCTTGAATTCACGACCTCTGGAACCCATTCTCCTAGCAGTGAGCGGCCACCACGCTAACCTTTCGGCCATCTAGGCAAGACAAACATCTTGCTTTTGATGACGAATGGAACCTAGCGCGTTGGCAGTGCACTACACGGTCGTTTGAGATACAGGTGGAATACAGTTAAACGACAATGTCAAATAATTTGTTTTATCAATTTTCTCTGTACAAATGTATTTATTTAATGTATAAATGGAAACATTCAAAATAAAAATATTGGTGTAAATGATTTATCTTACATAATACATCTAACTGCAGAAAACATGTTATAAAAATGATTTGTTTTTCTAAAGAAATATAGAAAAAAGTATGTATCGCAAAAAAAGGTAGGATATTAAATGAAGTTTTTGCCTACTGAAGTCTTTTTAAAATTAGTATTTTTTGTAAACTGTTTAATTTTATAGATTTTTAAAACTACGAAAAGAAAGAATTTGCAATTATGGATTTAAGGATCTGTATGAATCAGGATACTTTACAGAAGAGCTTACGCTATTAGTATGATGAGGGTGTTGGGGCAAAAATACCAAAGTGGAAAAGTATTGTTTCTTCTCATTCAATATGAAAAATTTTATGTTTTGCTAAGAACATACCGTCAACGTGAAACGGAGTCGTTCTTATCAATGGAAGCTTTCCCTGCACAGTGGTTTGCCCACGATTTGTAACTGTATACAATACGTTAAGGAATTTTATGTTTTAAATTTGAAAACTTCATTTCTTTCATACAATGAAAGATGAAAAAACCTTATATTCTAAAACATTTCTTTCATAAAAATTGAGACAAGGAAAACAAATCATTTGTTTTTCATTTTCATACCGAGAATTAATGCCGCTTTGGAATTTCATAAGATTAAATGATTGTAACATTGTAACACGTTTATTATTTTGTAACCATCAGATAAGCATTACCTTTTGCAGAAACAAGATCTTCAATGTATCTGAAAAATAAATAAATCAGATTTTTTGAAGGGGAAGATTCCAAGTATACATTCAAAGCAAGCATTTTTAGAAGAAACAAGAATTGATTGAAAAATAATTGATACCTGGTATGATATGAGCCATATAACGTTGTTGGTTTTGTTACAATATTTGAAACCTGATGAGGTTTTGGTGTCAGAGCTGAAACTTGGTGTATCTAGTGTGTCAGAAAAATCAAATATCATTATATAGATACTTGTTTAGCATCATGTTTGTTTAAGATAATTTGTACTTTGTTCAGCCTTTCATTTGCGATGATAAAGTTGCACATACCGGTCTTTGTTATCTTTTCTTCGCTTTCCCTGCAATTAATATAAGTGTATATATTTGTAGATTCTTAATTGAGTTATATGATAATAAGACATTAAAAAAACTAAAATAAATTTTAGCAAGAATATGATATTTTCATAACTATTGTACCCGGTAGTATTCGTTATATTTAAAGTGTTAGATTTTTTTCTGTATAGAGTGAACTGACGAACAGCTGTTGACGAGTACCGATTGTACGTTTGGTTTTTCGTTTGAACCTTAAAAATCAAATCTCTCGTACATAGATTATTATTATCATTACTATTATTATTATTATTATTATCATCAGTATTATTATTATTTTATATATTGGTATAAATAAATAAATAAAAAAATAAACAACAAAATTCAGGAAGTTAACCATTGTATTTTTTCGATATGTTATGGGTTGTTCCACTGTAGAACCTGTTCTTGGACAGCCAACCATTGGGTCACAGTCTTTAGCTAAGCAAAAACATGGCTGTCGACACAGATCTCCATAGTAACCAGCAACACATGGTTCTCTGCAGTTCCATCCTATTCTTCCGGGGTTGCATGCTAATAATTAAAACGAATCGTCATCAGAAGTTTAATTGTGTCCTTTTTTAATTGTAAACAATAGCAAAATGAAATACCTTTGCATGAATTAGTGACCGGATCTTAAAATTCATTGTAACAACAAGACAGGTCTGATAGTCTACATCATCACCGATAAAACAAACAGAAAACTTTCTAAAAACAAAGTTGAAACCAAAAATGCAATTTTAAAGAAAGTAATAAATGTGAGTTTGGCAGATTAATAGAATAACAGAAAGTGACAATACGATCCGATTGTTGAAGTAACATTAGCAGGAAACTTGATGAATAATACAGAATATCAAATATAAATGACAATATTTAACATGACAAAATAATACATATTGTCATAACTTCTGCAGCCAGAATTTAAAGATCTGAATGATACCAACGACATATAGAGTCCATAAAAAAATATTTCTATGTACATTTGGCCTCATGTTATGTGCAGTAATGCATTTCGGAACTAATTCTAATCTGTTTAAATAAAACATCCTTATTTTAAATTTAAAATCCAATATGCACAAATGCTGCACTAAATACAATGAGCGTGAATCAAATGATTCATTTACATAAATCACTAAATTTACAATTTATCTTAAATGTCCTCCTGAAATGCAAATGCCATCAACTTTGACTATATAGTAAGGCCCTGTCACATTAAGTTGCGTTCTTCCCACAGCGTGTTCACGGCGTTGTAAAATTCACGAAATCGCAGTAGGATTGCAGGAAAAATTCAGAAAAAATGTACAATTTTATTTTTTCAAGTGAAGATGTCACGGCGTCCTGACGGCAACCAAGGCGTTTCTAAGGAGCTCCCGCGGCGTGTACCTGCGATTCCAGAGTTCTATCTGGCGATTAACTGCGCTCTCGCTGAGTATACGCCAAGCGCTCATGACGTGCTAAGAGTTTTCACCTCGCGTCCACGGCGTGCTCTGCGCACTGACTACGTACACAAGACGTTCTTTATTTATTGATATGTAAATTTTAATTTGTACAATTGTGCGAGAAATAGACAAGAATGATGAACTTTACAATGACAGGTAAATAAATAATAAAAACATTGAATTGCTAGTAACTTCAGAACAAAATGGCATGAATTCCATCTACGTCCTTTAATAGGTCCTGGAATATTCGCAAATGCAACTTTTTAAATAGTCATCCACATCAAGTTTGAGAATACTATATCGCTTGCTATTGTAAAACAGCCAACGGAGCTCTCATGGCGCTGTTGGAGACTCTACGGCGCTGTCACGGCGACCAAACTTCGTTTCTACTGCGTGTTTATCAGAACGCAGAGCTACGGCGCGTACTTTGTGCACGCTTAAAGTGGCTTAAAGTGTGCGTCGTCGCATGGCGTTCAACAATGTTTTAGGAGATCCCAACGCGACAAATGAAAAAGGCGCTATAGGAAGCTCTACTGCGTGTACCTTAGCGTTTTATATTTTATTAGGACGCAGCGATATGGCCTTGAGGACGCAGCCCCCGTGTGACAGGGGTTTAAACACAAAAACTAGGTTTTATCTATTTTGTTTCAGAGCTGAATATCAAAGTTACAAAATTACATCTTTGAGCGTCTTTAATGGTTAAATTAGTGCCAATATTCATACTTATACAATTCTTGCATCATGTGCCAATGATCAGATATTCTAAGATTATATAATTTTTTTTTGTTTAACAACAATCAATAAAACCTTACCCTAGGGTTTTTTTTAAGAATGTATTTCACAATTTATTTTCTTCCCGATAAGAATACCTAGTAGATTGATACCATTTGACATAAAATTCTCTTTATTAATTAATATCGTATGAAGCAATTTTGTGATACTTTCTTACTAATTCCTCATTGTGCTGCTCGGCACATAAGACCTTCACCAGAGACGTACATGTTGGTCTATCCTGTGTCCATACCCGGTCCTGTCGAAATGTCCAGTTGTTTTCCTCCATTTTTTTCTTCGGATGTCTCCAGCTCTTCATTGCTGGTAGTATTAGGCCAGGAAAAGCGCTGTTTTCTTTGCGAAGACATCGGGCCCGGAAGGTGTCTTTCTTGTTTGAGATTTCTTTTGTAACTTTCCAAGATTCAGCGCCACATCGGAGGACCCCAATCACATTACATTTGAAGATCCTGATTTATTTTGTGCTGTATTTGCTGGTTTTTAGATTTTTCGCAGTGCAGCGTATGCTTTTGTGGCTTTAGAAATCCGAGCCAGTACATCTGCTATTAAGTTCAATATATGATGAGCTTGCTTTCTTAGTAGACAAAGTATGTGACCTCTTTAAAATGTATAACTTCTAGGGTGAAGGGTTCTTCAGATATGTGTTACCTTCATAATCTTAGTTTTGGTGTTGTTGATTTTCAGACAGCCATTAAGCAGACCCAATTCTGTAATATAAATGAAGAAAAAAGATTTGTTTATGAAAGAAAGTAGAAGGAATTTACTTTTAATGTATTCTTCATTAATATCGTGTTGCGTGATAGTCGTTTTCTATGTACGTGCATTGATTAAAATAATCTTACATTAATCTATGTTTTCCGTTGACTTGGTACTTAATGTGAACTAACATTTACATCAATCTCCATGAATATATATTTGTACATGTAGCAGAGGATAATATAAAATATAACAACACGAGGAAATTGTCAAGTGTTATATTTTATGTTGAAATTATGTATCTTATTGTAGCCGGGAAACATTTCAATGCATTTTTTATATATAAGGAATTTGATTTAAACATATTTCGAAGATTATAATAAATAAATTGCCTGATGTTTAGGAAATGGTAGAAAACGCTTGGGAAACCAGAGTTTTTAAATATTTCCTAAAAGTATGTAAGTTGTTGCCATGGTCTCTTTGCTCAGACGTTTAACTTTAAACAACAATTGTGTTAAATCCTTTAAAATAATAAATGAAACGACAATTGTATTTGATAATGACTATATTTTTAAAATGATAGGTATATTTGTATTGAATCTATTTACTTAAGTACCGTTTATCGATACAAACTTTTCAGAGCCAAAAATTTTCCAATACTTATTATCAAAAATAAGTTGCAGTTAAAATTAACATTCTCACATGACTCAACTTACATGTAATACTTGTGCGTTGTTATTGAGAACAGACACAATCTTTTAGAGCGCATTTCCATGTGTATATCATGTGCTTCGTATGTTGTTAGAATTTTTCCTTGCCATTATATATTAAATGCATAATAGAAAATACGTTTTAAACATATTTGAATTAAACAAACACTAGTAACTGTTTATTTGTATTCATACAAAACTAAAAAAATATAATTAATTTTTATTGGAGACAAAACTTTAATAGGATATTTAGCAAATTAACGTAAAAAAATGGCACATGATTGTTTACATGAAAAAGAAATGTAAGCCCTGTATCTTATAAAAAACAACAAACGACATTAAAATGTAAGCTTACAATTAAAATTACTCCTATAAAGCATTTTAAGCATTGAAAATGTTTTTAAAAATGGTTTTCTGTTCAGTTGTGAACATATCCCTTTAATGTTGATATAAGTTAAAATTGATATAAATGATATGAGCCAAAAAAAGAGTTGGTATCATTTTTAAAGGGTATATTAACGGGTCATAGGACCAGTTGTTATCTTTTGAAACTCAAATAAACTCATTGGAGATTCAATTAAAAAAAAACCATTTTAAAGGGAAATCAAACTAAGATTTTTTTAAGATGAAGAGAGTTCAATGTGAATGGGTTCAACTGTAGTTTGTTTCAACATCACGGGACAAAAGAGTTTCTCTGACTCAGTATTTAATAAATTCTTGACTACATCGTCAAAAAAATGAATGAACTAATAGATGCTTGATCTGTTGATCTGCAAAAGTTATACCAACAACAATCTGTGTGAATATTTCATTCTTTTGGCATGCAAATAAACAGTTTTGTATGATACTTTTAAATGAATGTCACCAAACATTAAATAAGTTTAACAAACGTGCACACAAACGTTTGCAAAGTGTAAAGATTAAATAGGTATTATGTTATCAGCTTATCCAAGTTTTTCAACAAAAATGATCAATGAAGAAGTTAAAGTCTGTAAAAGTATCTTGTTAAATATATAGGGCAGACATGCAAGAATCTCCCTTGTTTAAATACATCAAGTGTAAGGTTGGGCTTACTGGGTACGGGTGTCCGTTAAATATAACAATTCATTACTAGACATATTCTTCTATTGTCATGCGATTTGGATCCGGTGTTATGAAAATAAACTGTATTTTTTTTATTCGTCCTGATTTGATAGGCCGATAGATGACGACATCACTAATGTCGTATATGTATAGATCTATTGTATTGTTTTCATTATCTATTCATTTTTTTATAGTCACACATGCCAAACACAATAACAGTTGCTTGATGCAGAGGTGGCATGGGACAGTTTTGTTGTTTTTTTTGTTGTTGTTTTTTTTTTTTTTTGTTTTTTTTTTGATAGAATTCACTGTAGCCAGGGGATGTGTGTCTTCGGAACTCTGTAACTAGAATTTCCTCAGTTCCCATTCAGTACAAATACATTTAATTCACTCCTTATTAGGCCAATCATCGATTTCAGAACGTGTAAAATTTTCTACATACTGGTTTTTCTGAAATTTCGACCCTTTCATATTTTGCCCATGATTTTTCAGCTTTTTAGACCTCCCCCAGCTAATTCCATGCAAAGGGTTGACATTTCGTACCGTGTGCTTCTTGCACCATCAAATGTCAGAAACTTACCAATGTATAGTTTGCTATGTTCCATCCACCTACTTTTTGTGTTATTTTATCTCATGTCTGTAACTTGCAATTTCACTGCGTAAAGTCATCACAACAGTCATAGCCGAAAGTTTTGCATTTTACTTCTGATTCTCATGTACTTAACATTAGTGGCCTACATATTGCACACCAATTTTGACAAGAGACATCTCTTTAACTAATGATACTCATTAAAAATTATTTCATGATTTTTGGCAAAACTCATGTCTTCAAGTACTGCAATTCTCAATTTTACAAAAATACTGACGGGTACTTTATCCGAAACTGTCTCTTGCCACCAAAGAATAATCAAATTTAAATCATGCAAGCAGTTCTTTGAAGGAGAGACATTATATCAAGTTTTGACTGTAAATCAATATCATCTTGCAAAGTAATTTCACAGTCATAGAAAAAATAAGCAATAATATTGTATTTATACATATCACATCAAATTAAACACACAAACAAATTCTTTCAATTGATTTCATTTCTTCTACTTGCATTGCTTTTGTTTATTTTCGGCCATTATTTCAGTTTTTATGATATTCTTCTTTGTCTTAGAGATTTTCTAGGAAAATTGTGTTAAACATTAGTTCTTTCAGAATGATTATCTTCAATGGTTAATATTTTGGGTTGTGACTGACTTCTTTGAATGGATAATTCTGTATTTGTATCCTTCTTGACATTTGTTTGTAACAGAGCATAACCTTCATCCTCCGAAATAACTGTATTAATTAAAAGGCATGTACCCTGATTCTTCCTCAGCAATAGCCGACTATAGTCTCCAACCTCTTTCTTGGCATTATCAACGCCCTTAAAATGTAGAAGTTTACCCTCAACAGGAGTTCCTTTCGTTCTATCTTCACTCAATCGTAGGCTCGCTCGATGGGTACTATTACGAATTACTTGAGAGAAACGAACTTTATCGTAATCTGGAGATAAATTATTCTCGTTGGCAACTATTTCTACAACCACGGAATTTTGTTGCTGAGCAACTTTGCATCCTTTGATTTTGTCGCATTTCTACCTATAATAATAATAAGAAAATAAACGAAAGTTTAGAAAGTTTATGCAATTTGTTATATTCTTCTGTCTTTAAAAACAAAGTGTGAATTCCAAACTAAGAAAATTCATCTGAGAACATGTTAATAAACATTAATAAACATATATAAAACTAATATAAAATAATTCTTCGAATTGTGAATACATTACCTAAACAGAGATTTGCCAAACCTTTCGAATACCTAAATTATTAAAAAAAATGTAAGTCGTTATACAATGTTGTTCTAATAAAACTAGTTGCATTAATATCTAATTGCATTTATATATAAATTATTTCATAGACAAATTATGCGTAACAAATTAATCATTTGCATAGTAGATTAATCTTTCTTACCGCTTTATTCTCCGTCGGAAGTATATTACTATTGTACAAATGACGCTAACTACTATGAACAACATGATACTAAGGCTCACTGCCACCCAATCATAATCTTCCTCGGCAGGGCTACTGGCGTCGTGTGCTGAGAAGTTTGTTTACAATTATTGGTATTTTATTTTTTCTTGTAGAAAATACATCGATTTAAACATGTCTAGTTTCCCATCTAATCCTATCATACACAATTGTAAATGTGATAACTTAAAGGGGCATGGTCACGATTTTAGTCAAATTCTATTTCTCTGATTTTATTATTTACAATGCTTTAGGAATGCATTGCTAATGATCAAATGAAATTTGAGAGTCAATGGTAGAGTTATAAGCAAAAAACACGGCTTTGTCATGTCAAGGCTCGTGCCCTGTTTTTGTTTACATAGGTTCAATATACCAGTAAAAATCTTTTTCAAGCTGGTTTGTCTATCTTCTTATTCATTTAAAGCAGAAATAGACAGCTCCTAACGTTTAACACATTCATTTTAGGCCTTAAACTGGAATTTTTACTTCAACATTCAAAATGTAAACAAAAGCTTTGTTTACATAGCAAAGAATTGTAAGCTTTGTAACTCGCTTATAGCTCAAGAATGACTCTCGAATTTTGGTTGCCTATTAAAAATTTCTATCTGAAGCTTTGTAAACATTAAAATCGGAAAATAAATTCTGTCCAAAATCATGACCATGCCCCTTTAATCAAAGAAAAGGCATACACTAGGTAAGTGTATAATCGTATAAGTCGCAGTTGTAAACCAAATCGTACGCTTTCACTTTTTTTCTCACCAACAAGCAATACTTAATATAATATATTTTACTGTGCATTAAGCGTACTAGTAATTTTCAAAATATAAAAAAATGTTACTTTTTTTATATGAGTTCTTTCAAAGCCTTGTAAAAGCAACTTACATGTCTCATTCTGTCGACTCTGACACCCAGTATGTTCATTACACGTGAGCCTCACATTCACATGGTATTAAACAGAGATAACCGTAGTATCCTTTTTTACAAGATACACTACAATTCTTTCCAAAACTTCCATGTCTGCAAACTGAAATATGTAGTATAAGATGATGAAGTTTTTGGTTATTAACGAACAAAAAATTAAGCAATTTTATAGTCTAGTTCCAAAATATATTTTTAATAATGTATTTTAAAATGATTTTAGACTGAGAACTATTAATAGACTATCTTTCCAGCTTATCTATAGACCGGCCTTGTCATATGATAAGGGTTTCTTTTGTAAAATCATAGTTGCATTTTACCTATTTACCTATCAGTTAAAATTAGTTGTTATGTCGGCGTTTTACCCAAGTATCTTAAACAAGAGACAAAAGAGCCGTAATGCCTCCTTTGACAACAATCTTTAGCGGACCTATATAGCCAACAACCTTGCAAAGAATATTTTGATGAAAATTATATTTTCAAAATTATTTTTCACTGTTGTAATTGTGCTCGCTATACCTAGGAGATTTTTCAAGTAATGGTGTGACGTTATGGGGTATTTTTTTTTATCTTCAATATGAATGCATGGACATCTCTATTCTCTTTAAGTCACATAAATTGTTGCAGTGATACATTTAAACTTTAGTGCTATAATTTGTTTAACAACTCGAATCACATTAAGAAACAAATATGATTCTTCAACATCCCCTTTATCTTGTATTTCAGTACATACAAATCGTCATATTTTATGAAACGATTAAGCTATCCATGAACCGGAAGCCATCACTGACAAAGATAATTATTCAATTATTGTGCATGTACAATGAAATTTAAGCTCATAATAATGCTCAATGTATTGTTGATTTCATTCAATGAAATATTCAAAATTATTAGAATATAAGTAAATTATACGCACAATTTTGTTCGCAATGAGCTGTTAGTTGAGATTTTGTGCCTTATTGATGCTTCACAAACTTCCTGGTATATAGTATTAATTGGTATATCATACAATCACATCTAATTTATTGAATATTTCCCTATTTCCTGAATTAAAACAACCAGAGATATAGGAATAAAAAAATCTAAAACCATAGCATGTAAATCATATAAAATTTTGAAGAATGAGTGTTGTGCTTACATTTATATGGTTGTAATTGTATATGTTATTTATACATGAATAAAGAGTAAAAAATATTCAATTAAACATTAGTTGGCAAACACAGTAAATAACTATTTTTACACCTTCTAAAGAAAATATATTCTTGTTCAATAATACGATGTACACAGTCATAAATAGTGCCTCAAATATTGTGCTCTTAGAGGACAAGAATACTTTTTTAAGGCGTAATCTGCTTTTACGAATTAAGCGACAGAGGGAGGGACAGGTAGATAGATATATAATCAAAACATACTTTGACATTCTCCAGTGCTAGTGTCGAAATATTCATTGAAGAAGGAAGTTGTATTTAACCTTAAATTTTAAAAGAAGTATCTCTAAAAAATATCGAAAAGGACACACTTAATATTTAGTATTTAATACTTAGTATTACCAGATAAATGATTAAAACTGACCTGTTACATTCTTTTGCAGACAGTGTTGAAAGTATTTCAGTGATCAAAAACGTTGTCCTCCATAAGGACATGCTGCCTCTATCAACCATTGTCATTTTGAAAAAGAGGTTCCTCGATATAGCTGGTTGAAGCAAGAAAGTTAAGGAGAAAACTAAAATCATAGTGACAATACACGAATTCACGGGTCCTCAACAAAGCAAGGGAAGAAGATAAGGAAGTTTCAGAATCATATTTATACCAGACAGAAAAGTTTAACAGGAAGACAATTTATGGAGAAATGAACGTGTTAAGCTCTAGTGTTAAACATCATTCCTAGGCAGACCAGGATTCCAATCAGTCACCTGCACATCTGTTGAATATACATTTATAAATATATTAAAAGAATGGTTTCACAATCTGATAACATATTTTAAGCAGTTATTACTGTATGTGGGAATCGAAAATGTGCTTGATTTGGATCAGTAGCTATATTTTGTGGGTACTTTTGTGTATATTTGAAAATGAAGAACTTCAAAGAAGATTAAAAAAGCTAAAGAAAAATCAGTTTTAGTTTTTAAAAAGCATCTTGTTGCTCAATTTTCCAAAAAATCCGAGTCCCGTATCAGATTAGCCTACATGAATACTAAAAGAAACATCCGTGCAAATATACCGTAAGCACCGACCATGGACTGCCCTGAATTTGAGGTTAAAACCCATACATTTTATTTGGAAATGGAAGAAGGGGTTGGGGAAGGTAACATTCATAAAAAATGATAATGAAACACGATACATATTTTGGATTGTCAGGATTTTAAGAAACACTCTCTCCCAAACTTTAAAAAAAGCGATACTGTCAATTTTCCCTGGAATATCAGCTTGATTAGTTTGTCTCCAAAATTTTTGGAAAGTCCTTGTGTGACCAAACAACGTCATACTCTGATGAACTTTTCTACATTGCTAATTATTTCTTCAATTGTGATACTGAGATATGGAAAACCGTACGGCACCCCAAAGGATACCAAAGAAATAAACCGCGTCAATAAAAGTATGAAATGGTGTATGGTAGGATTTATGTTCATATAAAGTACTTGTAATTCAGGAACTTAGTTTCATCTGTTTATTTAATACTTCCTTATTTTGATTTTTAACGAAGTTAAACAAATTAGTTATTTAAGTACCTCATTGAATTTTTAATTTAGCTGGATTGTCCACTTAAAAAGAAAATTACAAAAATCATAACAATATCAACACAGCAACTAGATTTTGTTTTATGTTTTACAGAGCTAAAGGAACGTTATATCCAGATCACAATGTTTCATTGCTAATCGTCTTTAAGACTGACTTTGAGAATCAATAGTCAACGACATAAAAAAAACTTATAGGTGTCACTACAGTATTAAATTTTACTCTATATTTTTACCAAAATTGCACAACTTAAGATACAGATTATTAATTCAAAATTAACTTCTGGAAAACATCCTCTTGATAGTTTTTTAAACAACACTTCATTTACAATTTAGTAGGAAGAAACACACGTGCATCCAACAAGGCATGAGACTTTGTTTATGTCGAAGTTACACATGTGCCTCAAAATCAAGCCCGGACCTTTTCACCACCCTCTCGTAAACAACACGCATCAAAAATTCAAATGACCTCGCATTATTACAAAACTGGGATAGACAGACATGTTATACATTGTTTTTCATCTCATTAAAAAAACAGCCCCTGTCGCGGGCGGAAATGCCTCAAATTCAAAAGGGAATTCGGTAATTATTTTGCTTCAGCCATGTTTTGACATTTAGGGAATTACAGTTGATAGCTTATAAGTAGTAATAAACAGACACTAAGATAATGAAAATATGCTATTTTAGCAACCATAAATAAAACCTAAAGCTGTTTTCAAGAATGTATTTTTGGCACATTTTACACAGCTGCATGAACTTTACTTCCTTATAGGTGTTGGAACTAACATTTTTCTAATACCACAGCCCAAAGTTCGATTTAAAGACTATAATTGACAACATGTGTTGTTTAAATAGGCGAAAGATATGTGTAATTGTATAATAGTTGAATAAAACTCAATAGATGACCATCAACATGTTTTAACAGTTTATTGAGACTTATGACTTCTTTATATTTGTATGACTCCAAAGGGCAATAGGACCTGGATGCTTTCCATTAAACTGGCGTCGCTGGATTTGCCGGCCTTGCCTTCGTCGCCGATTGCTGGAACGCGTGTTGCCGGTGAGCGATTGCGGCATTGCATTTTAAAATTGCCGATTAGGAAATAATATGGCGTTGAGGTGTTCATGTACACAACTCGGATTTCTATAATTCAGATTTTTTGTCCTTCTACATTGAACTATACAACTACGAATATCTTTTATTTCTGGACAAAATTTGAAGATAAGTATCAGTTTTAAGATGCAATCATCCTTGTTAAAGTATTGTGACGTTGCCGACCGTTCCATTAACGTCAACTTGCCGGCGAGGCAACGTTAATGGAAAGCTCCCCAAAGTTCGCCATACTTTGATGGTTTGAGCCAATCTCCGATGGTTTGATACGCCAAAATCCGATGGTTCCCGTGCAGTCGCCAATGTCCGATGGTGGGACAAGTTTAATTCCGATAGTTCTAATTACACTCATAAAAGCACACATATTGTTATCGTTATGCATATGGAACGTCTGCATGCACCAAAATAAATTAGTTTTACAGCAAAATACATAAAAAGCGTTATGAATATGGAATAAAAAAGAAAAATCCAGCTTATGGTGATAACTATTTTATTAACAGCCCCAATCCCCAGTTTCATATATGCAGTTTATATTTGAGGTCATCGACTAATTTTAAGCGTATATTTAAGTCTAACGATTATTTTGACATGATATGCACTTTTCGCAGTCCTTCATCGTAAACATTCCTCCCTAAACTTGACGAATGTTCTGCCTTAAATTTACAATTTTGTCTACTCCTCGCTTAAAACGGACAAAAGCTTATCCGTACTGGGATCGTTTGCCTCCCTCTTATTCCTCACGTTGTCAAAAACTTAGGCTATCGTTCCCGACATCCTGTTCCCTCCATTTTGTTCATTTTAAATTGCTAGTTCGACGTTACCAATGACGTCGTCTTGACGTGACGTCAAATACCTTAATTGTTATTCCGTCACCATCGGTGTCTGTGTCGGCAACAAACCATCGGACTTTGGCTTGACATGCCAATGGGCTTTAGCGCAGACGATCGTACTTTAGCACAATCATCAGACTTTCGCGTGGCCATCGGACTTTGTAGTCTTACATATTTATGAATGATTTGCGTGTTGCATGTATGAGAAGGATGGGGATTGGGGTGGAGTGTGAACTCGCGCGCGTGCTTGTGTCAAAACATGTATATTAATTAAAGGCAGTTTTTACGGTACAATATTTCTCTTTTATATCTGCTGAGATAAAAGCAATAACGGATTTCAATTTATAAGATAGAAAAGAAAAAGTGAGAGGTGAGAGAGGGCGATGCATCAACAAAGGAAAACAAAATAAAACTCAAAGGAAATCTTCCTGTTTTGTCTCCTATTCTTCTATTATTTTCTTTTCTATTCTTTTACTATTTATGGTCTTTTAATTTTTTTATTTACTTTTTAAAATGTTTATATCATATAATTTCCGTCTTCGTAATATATATATATAAATATATAAGGCCTTTAATGTTTTAGTTAGAAGATGTTTCTTTTTGTTATATATGCGTTTGAATGTATTTCATATGTACACATGTTATCAAAAGGAAGAAGGAGGAGTAGGATGGGGCCACATTGGGGATCCAATTTTACAATGGAAAACAAAAATAATTATTCACAAAAACTGTAATGTTATCACATATGGTTTACTTATTTGCAAGCATTTTGACATATTGCTGATTATTTAAAATTGTTTAGACTCTGGCCCCTGTACGATTCTTGGGCCTCACAAGGGGTTCAGTTTGATGTAGGTTTATATCATATATATAAACAATTGTTTAGGATCTTTTATAGAACTGCAATGCCCAACATGTGATATGACTACAAAATCATCCTGTTAGAAAAGGGACTTGATTATAAACATAAGAATATCCAGGGGGATAATAGATTTTTATTTATACAGGATCAACATGTATTATACCACATTGTCCAGATATTTTGTATCATGACTCCATTAAGCTGATCTTGTCATGCCCATTGTTGCTCAGGTGAGCGATGTGGCCCATGGGCCTCTTGTTATAAAACATCTTGTTACTCAATTTTCCCAAAAAGTATAACCAAACAACAATTACCAGCGATATTTAAAGAAAGTAAGCTATTCTTTGTTTTAGTTAATGTTACAATGTTTGCAATATGTAGTTGTAATTGCTTTACTTTTTTGTTTTCTTTAATAAAAATCAATGAATAAATTTTTGGTTACTTTTTATAATATAATTATGATTTCAACATTCACATAAATTTTATTGGCATTCATAACCAATAGATATTTATTAGTGAATAAAAATAATTGAGCAGTTTAATGAAAAGCAGGATTTGATTTCATTGTCTATCATTCTTAATATTAATTGGCGTTTTACTAATGATTAATTCATTTGATACTGTAAAAAAAAATTGATACTGTTGAAAATTTGAACTGTAAAACCTCTAATATTGTCTACGGAATTGAATGTACCCTTTGTGGACTCTTTTATGTTGGTGAAACCAAAGGTTCACTGAACAAACGAATATCAGGTCATAGATTTCAAATCAATAACGGCGGTCAGCAGCTTTTATACAAACTTTTTAACTCCCCTGATCATTCTGTTTTGTCTATGAAAGTTAGAATTCTAGAAAAAAATCACCATCATACCAATAGCCCATCGCTGAGTACGCCATTCCGTAGACAACAAAAAAAAGAACTTTGGATAAGAAAACTAGGTACGGTCTTTCCGTATGAATGCACCGATAATGTTAAAAGTGTGGGGAATCTTTCAAGTCCACAGTGTACCAATATTAATGTAATGGGACTTCTTAACAACACCAAGAGACGTAGGCGTATTCATGGACATCGGTCTTATAACAAACCAATTATACGCGATGTTTCGTTTGATTCATTATTACCTTATGTAAATAAACAATTGGGTCTACATACATTCGCACCAAACTTTACTCTCTCCCTTTGAAAGAGTTAAACAATCTTCTTGAAAAAGTCAAGGAAAAGCCGCTTTTTAATTTTTCTACACCGGAATACAGACTCGGATCCATGATTATGGATATTGCTTATCATCGGCTTTTTAAACCTACACAAACAGAAATACTGCTAATGCACCACGTTATTTTTTCAAACTGCAGTATGCCAACAAGGGAATCGATGCCGTTAATATAAGCAATATTCTTAATCACAAAAAAGTTCAGTCCTGCATTCCGCCATAATTCAATATAAAGTCAACCCCTTGTATTTCCTACAATTATACTTCAACCATTGCTTCCAAACTCTTCAATTAAAAACAAACTCTACAAGACCTTAATATCGAACATCTGAAAGATAATCCTCTAACATGTTCATGTTCTTCTTCACCCTACAACTATAGTCCTGCCAGACACGTCATTACAGGTGATGTTAATTTAGTTAACAACGAAGACCTAAAATCACTTATTATGAAAGGACCAAAATTTAGGGAGCCTAGATTCTTCACATGGCGTCGTAATTTTATACATATCATTAATTCTGTTGAAGATTACGCCAAGCGATGGGCAAAATCTGAAAAAGAAGACCTTGATACCTTGTCTATGTGGGTTACAAACATCAGATGTATATTAAAATCCCGTATTAAACGACTGAGAGGTCAAATTAAAACCATCTATCCTTCTGTTTTCCATAATGCAGAAGTGAAAAAAGAACAAGGTAGATTGCATGATTAGTATGTACTGGTCCCTGCTGATAAGGCAAGTAACAACATTGTATTTGTTTGTAAGGCACATTATATTAATTGCATTTTCAAAGAGCTAGGTTTCGATTCTACACATGGTAATCCTACTTACACCCATAGCAGCCTTTCCAAGCAGGAAATATTTTAAAATCATAAATCGGTTATAGATATCTTTAATATCCCCAATAAACAAAATAAATTTGATTTACCTATTTTGTACTGGATTCTAAAGCTTCACAAAAGTCCTTACAAACAGAGAAATATAGCAGGTTCCAGTAAATGTTCTACCAAACCTCTCTCTTTACTCCTTACTTAAACTCTTACAGTAGTAAAGGAGAAACTTCAAGAGTACAGTACAACAAAATACTCTCCAGAAGTGGTGTGAATCAGATGTGGATACTAAAAAACTCTAAAGAATTATTAGAAACTTTGAGGTCACAAAATCTTACCAAAATCAATAGCATCAAAACGTACGATTTTTCAACGCTTTATACAACCATTCCCCATGACAAATTAAAATCAAGGCTTTTTGATATCATCAACAGTTGTTTCTTCAATAAAAATAGAAGTCGTAAAAATGCTTACCTTGTCATTGGAAATCTAAAAAATCATTTTGTTAAAAACCATTCTGATTGCACACACAAGTACTCTGAAGTGGACATTAAAAAGATGCTTGAGTTTCTGATAGAAAACATATGTGTAGTTTTTGGAAATTAAGTCTTCCAACAATCTGTTGGAATTCCCATGGGTAACAATTGTGCCCCATTGTTAGCAGACCTATTTTTGTATTCTTATGAAGCAGAATTTATTTTAAAAAACTTGTACGTGAAAAAATTAAATCACTCGCTGTGGCCTTCAACTCAACATTCAGGTATATCGACGACGTATTATCAATTAACAATAATTATTTCCATACTTACGTCGACTCGATATATCCCAGTGAGCTTGAAATAAAAGATACCACAGAGTCAACGTCATCTGTTTCATATTTGGAAATTTTACTGGAAATGGACATTTATGGTAACCTAACAACAAAACTTTATGATAAACGCGATGACTTCATTTTTTCCAAACTCAACTTTCATTACTTATGAACCAATATACCTTCATCCCCTGCATATGGTGTTTTTGTCTCTCAGTTAATTCGATACGCAAGGGCATGCTCTTCGTATGAACAGTTTCTAAGGCGAGGCAAGCTACTGACAAACAAGTTGATAAAACAGGACTATCAACAGTCTCGTTTGAAGTCATCTTTTCGTAAATTCTATGGTCGATACAACGACCTTGTCAGCAAATACAATCTTCCACTGGGTCGCATGCTGACTGACTTTTTTCATACTAATTGTAAGACCATAATTAATCATCTAATTGTCTACGAACTTTTCCGGGGGTTTTTTCCGATTACGACAAAGAGCACACGGCGGGTGCGAACGGTCAGCAGAGGATACTCACTCTTCCTAGGCACCTGATCCTACCTCTATCTTTTTGGAGGTCCGTGTTGCTCTGCTTTGAATTTGTTTTTCGTTTTATGGATTTTTGAGATGGTTGACGGTTTGATATTGTCATTTTTCATACTGTAACGTTATGTTTGATTATGGGACATTTCACAGTTGATGATCTTTGTTCTTAGAACGTTTGTCTTTCAAGCATCCAACAATTATGTTGCAGATTCGCTGTCTGCAAGATTATTATTGTTAAGTTTAAACCAGAGTTATCGTGCCAACAATACTAATGTTTCGCTGGCTACGATTATTATAATGTTGACATATACGCGCACAATAACTATGATGTGAATTTCAATAATGATTATTGTTGGGTGGCGTTTTCATTATTTTGAACCAGGACACAAACATGATTTGGTGATCAAAAATAATGATGTTGGTGGTAAAAAAAAAAAAAATTACAAAATTTAGATAAAAATTATTGTGGAAAGATAGTAATCGTGCTATTTGGGGGAAGTTGTGGGAACTAATTATATTGGTGAATTATTTAGGAAAACACAATAATAATGTAGGGGTAAACTAGGGCTTTTCATACTGAGATTAAACTTTGCGTGTGAAAAGCTTAATGATGTCATTAAATCTAGTAAAGAAAATGATTACTTCCTTGATAAATGTTACATGACTTGCGTTCAAGGTACACCAAAGATTCGTATTTTCAAAACAAAAATAACTATGTCAATGGTGCGATATCTTTTGTTCATTTTCTTTCTTTGTTCCTTTTTTATATAATGAAAAGCGAAACAAGATCAAGTTATAGTTGGCGTAAATTCCATTGATAATATAATGTCTTATTAGATTTTTTTTTTGAACTTTAGATAATACAGATTATTGAAATGAGTATGAGATAATCTCATTTAATTAATTGAGTAGCATTATCTCATGGTATAAGACTTAACTAGGAACAGGCTAACCAATTTAAGGTAGTCAGCATCAGTAAGAGTTATTTAAAATAGCAATTTCCTCTTCCTCTTTATCATCCCGCCATAAGGAAGCCATAACAAAAAAAGGTTAAGTCTTTTTGATTTCACTCCAGTACCTGAAGTTCGTTGTTTTGATAATGTAAGGCAGCATGTGCCTTTAAAATTAAGTAAAAAAAATATGGGATGTACAATTTATCGAGATTAAGATTAGAGATGGAAAATTCTACATTTTCTGCATTAGCCCATACCTGACAATTGAAAAATGGACTGATGCTTTTATGATTTACACGAGTGTCATGCTAGAGAAATACTGAACCAGGGCTCAAGAGTTTTTAAAATATATGCGTGATATCAGGCTAGGTGCGGCTAGATCTCAAGGCTGGTTCAAGTATGATGAGCAATGCTTAAGCAACCCAGAATCATCTTGGGGTATAATTAGTCAGGAACTTTGGCTATTGTATGTGACTGGTCAGGCCTATTCCGAAAGTAAACCTAAGGTCAACAATAAATGCAATTTTCAGGGGAAACAGCACATCTGCTGAAATTCAGTATTGCTATCACTTTAATTAAGGTAAAAGGTCCAATTTTTTTCCCCAGATGCAGATTCAGGCACACCTGTAGAAGTTGCGAAGGCAAACACCCATCTTCCAACTGTTTCACCAACAAATCAGCTTTATAAGTTGGGCAAGACCCCTATCAGATTAGATAAAATTATTTATCATACCCAAAATTACCCAGATTATCATTTTTTTTAAAGCAGGGATTTATGCATCGTTTCAAATTAGAATATTTTGGCCCTAGATTACCCAGGTCTTCAAGAAATTTACCAAGTTTAGTTAACAGTATTCAGTAGCAGAACAAAAAAAAATTATAGAGAGATTTTATTGGGCAGAATTGCAGGCCCTTTTCTGCATCCACCTTTTTTCCATAGTTGCAGGTTTCTCCTTTAGGTTTTGTGCCCAAGAAAGATGGCGACTTTTGTCTGATTTTTGTCTGATTCGCCATTCATCTTATCCAGAAGCTGCTTCTATAATTTTTTTATTTATTCTGAACAGAGCTCTGTGACCTATTCAACTATAGATGATCCTGCCGCCATGATAACCAAATAAAGAAGTGGGGCATATCTTGCCAAGTCGGACATTAAATCAGCCTATCGGTTAAAACCAGTAAGCAGTACTGATTTTGATTTGCTAGGTTTTTTCTTTAACAATGTTTACGATTATGACAAGACGCTGCCTTTTGGTTGCATGATTAGTTGTGCAATATGATTGCCATAAAGGAAGTGGGGCATATCTTGCCAAGTCGGACATTATATCAGCCTATCGGTTAATACCAGTTAGCAGCACCGATTCTGATTTGCTAGGTTTTTTCTTTAACAATGCTTACTATTACAGTCCCTGAAACGTTCTACTTTCCCACTTGAACGGTGATCGCACTCTGAGCGTACGGTGAGCGCACGCTGAGCGAACTGTGAGCGCACGCTGAACGGAATTCGGTGAACGCTAATGAAAGGTGAACGATATGCGAACGCAGAAAGCAAATGGAGCGCAAAGTAAACGGTAAACGCACGGTGAACGATATGTGAACGCTTTATGAACGCAAGATGAACGTTTTATTCGGAGTGTCTTGGGAGTTATCCTTACATTGTATTTCGTTGTTAATCGGGATAAAATAACAAATAAACTACATGTACAGTGCTGCTATCGTGAAAGTTGACAAAATTATCCAGACCAATATCTTGTATACTGCATCCTATCCTGCAAATAATCTCTATCCTATCCTATAACATACCATTTATATTTACATTGTATAGGAATAAGAGTTAATTAAAACGAATTTTAAGACATTAAAAATTTTATCGATGAAAATCAAAGAGTGTAAAATTTAAAAAAAATTGACTAATTCATGCTTAAAACCGAAAATCTATGGAACGAGGTAACTTAATTACCTGTGCATCGGAAATATTAAATCGTATGCGGAGTGTACACAATTACGTAAACAAATAGGTAAGCGCTTACATTTTTGTTTCATATTTATGGGTATTATGAATACACCAGATAAAGAACTTTAATTTATTGTTTAAACAAACATTAACATCATTTTTTACATATCATATAATAATCAAGTGAGTTTACCGGTATTCAGCCGATTCGTTCGGCTAGAAATATAGACATGATTCGGCAAATAAAAACCACTTAGTAAAAACATCGCATTGATTGATAATTCTACTACAGTTATTGCCGAGATCAAAGAGATGCCGCTGACATTATTATCCAATATACCACGAACGTCATCAGTAAATTATCAGATCA
The DNA here is from genome assembly GCA_016163765.1 of Magallana hongkongensis. Classification (NCBI taxonomy): domain Eukaryota; kingdom Metazoa; phylum Mollusca; class Bivalvia; order Ostreida; family Ostreidae; genus Magallana; species Magallana hongkongensis. The sequence goes on from WFKH01010931.1 coordinate 70,344,169, forward strand.
GAAATACCTATTTGTCTCTCACTGATCATGAAAGTACAACTTCAAACCGTAAAAATTTCACGTGTTAGTTCCAGTCAAAACGATGTGTATTGCCTCAAATGTTTCTTTTTTAAGAGATCAATGCAGCTGTTCCTAGGACCTCCCTAGCACATTTTCACTGCGTGTTTTTACATAAAATATATAACGTGTTATAGTAATAATCGTATTAAATTGCCCTTAAAATATTAGGAATATATTAGATATTTTATAAACAAGTTAAGAGTATTAAAAAGCCAAAGAAAAATTTTGTCGTCCGCATGTGATTCCTTTGATCGATAAACATGTAAACATTACTAACAAAACCGTTGGGGTTACACGGAACAGCCGTCAAAATGACCTAGATCGTCTCTCTATAGGAGAAACGATCTGTAGAAATACTGGGCTGTTAGTAGAATAGAAATAAAGTTCTTGTTATCTTGTTAGTAGAATAGAAATAAAGTTCTTGTCGATCTCGAAATGTTGTTTGAAATATAAAAGCCTCGGCTAACGCCTCGGCTTTTATATTTCAAAACAACATTTCTCGACCTCGGAGGTTATTCTGCAACATTCACGAAAACTCGTACTTTACTTCTTTAATCATTTGGATTTTGATTTATTGATAATCTATAAATTCACACGCATTTTTAGTAGGCTTTCATTTCTTAATTTGTTCTGTTCAGTTTATTGTCAGGCATGGCTTTTGTGATCGGACATCGAAGGAATTATGTGAATCGTGAAACGCCCGTTTCTTATTTATAATGTCTATTTATATATGTGTTGAATCGTTTCTCGATTGCTCAAGAATGTGAACTTTAAATTCTACGGATTAAATTCTAATTTAAAAATGATGTAAAATATAAGTTTCTTTCTACCTTTTCGCACGAAATCTATCCTCATTTTCTTGCGACTAGCAAAAACCGATCCGTTCACTATGGAGTTCCGAATGAAAATGAAGGAAAACAGACTGAACGATAAGTGAACGCTGAACGAACGGTGAGCGCAAGGTGAACGCTTTGTGAACGCACAGTGAGCGCTTTGTGAACGGTGAGCGCGACCGGAGCGGAGCGGAGAGCGCAAGTGAACGCACGGTGAGCGCACGGTGAACGCACGAAAAAATGGGAAAGTAGAACGTTTCAGGAACTGTATTACAAGACGCTGCCTTTTGGTCGCATGATTAGTCGGGGACAGATTTGCTAGCTTTCTTTATTGGCTGACGCAGGTTCATTCACAACATTTGTCCATTCTACACTATCTAGATGTTTTGGTTTTTTTTGGTGGCCAAGATTTTTGTACAAGCAAAAATACCCTTGACACCTCTCTTTCTCTGTGCAGTTACCTGGGGGTCCTAATCGCAAAATAAAAAAAAAAACATTACAACCAACCCAAATGTTTACTTTATTAGGTACTGAGTTTGATACTATCGAAATGATCTTGAAATTGCCAATGGAAAAAATTCATGAAATTAAACTTAAGATTATTGAGGCCATGAAAGTAAAGAAGGCGACTCTTAAGCAACTTCAATCATTACTAGGGCTTCTGAATTTTGCATTTAGAGTCATAGCTACAGGTAGGGCTTTTTGTCGACGTCTAACTGATGCAACTATTGGTCTCACTAAACCACATCACAACACACGAGTGACTGTGGAAATGAAAGCTGACCTGCAAGTCTGGTTCACATTTCTTCGATCCTTCAATGGTATTTCAGTCATTACAGAGGGCATTTGGATCAATAACTACACTTTACAGCTCTTATCTGACAGTGCAGGGGGAGAATCAGGAGTGTTTGGTAAATTTGTCATATGCCCAGTGGCCAAGTCGTTGTTTTGCTCAGGACTTGACCCGAGATATGACATTTCTTGAACTCTTTCCAGTGCAGGTAGCTGTTGAGCTGTGGATAAATTTTGTTTTACATTGATAACACGGCAGCTGTACAGGTTATAATCACAACAACATCAAAATCACCTAGGATCATGAAAGTTGTTAGGAAACTTGTTTTCACATGTCTCAAATATAATATTTGAAAAAAGAAAAATACATACCATCTAAGTTAAATTTTATCGCGGATTGTCTCTCTCATCACAGTTGGGCATATTCTGGCGGCCAGCACCGACAGCAGACCCATTGCCAACACCACTCCCCAAGAATATTTGGGAAATTTAAGATCTGAAGCCAATAGGCTTGTCCAGGACTCGGATCCATTTCAACAAAAACACACATAAAGGAGCTTTAACCAATTTAAAAAAAAAATTCTGAGCAGTTGTGGATAAAATTATTTTTTCCTATTTCCAGTGATCACTTACTTAATTTCCTGCCCATTTGTTCATTTCAGGTACAGGGTATAGAACAGCTGCTCTTTACATTAGTGCTTTATCTTATATTCACAAATTAAGAGTCATCAAAGATAACACCCAATCCTTCATTGTTAAAAAAGTCTTCCAGATCCTTGAATTCCTTTAACTTTATACATTTTACAAAGGGTCATATTTACATTGCCATCCATTTGTAGATCCCCCTATGAGAGTGTAATATTTTCCACTATTTTTTTCCATCGCGTATCATTGCTTAGGGTAAGTGAGGTCTAGTCTATTCACAGGGCACACATCTCAATTAATAGAAACAGGGTCAGTATTTTAATTCCAAGGTCAAAACAGACCAAATGGGAAACGCAACCACGTTGAACATATTTCGACAACCTAATTCTCACACGTGTACAATAAGTTGGGTACTCAAATTTCTACGTATATGCCCTAACAGTGGCTCTATTCTATTTTTATTCACATGGATGACAAAGCCATAAGAAGATACCAATTTAATTGCATGCTGAAAAAGACTCTCCAATTTAATGGCATTCAGGGACATTTTAGACCACATAGCTTTAGGATTGGTAGAGCTACAGACCTTGCTAAGCAAGGGGTTTCAGAATCAAATTGAAGCCTTAGGCAGATGGGAATCAAGATCTTTTCAAAATTACATTAGATCGTAAACTCATAGCTTAGTTTTAATGGAATACAGGCTAATTTTGCCAAAAAGTGTTCCAGATTTCAAGACAGTTTGGATAGTGGGATCTTCAATACCTTATTAGGCTGGGGAGGGAGCAGCGAAGAGACCAGGTGGAAAGAACCTCAACTTTGGCATTGACATCACATGGAAAGGGATAAGAGGGCTATATTGGAAAGACCTGGACAAACTTATTTTAGATGAGATTAAACACCAACCACACCCAGTTGCATTGATCATTCATGCGGGATACAATAATCTTACAATAGCAGGGAATACGGCACTGCAATTTTCGCACGAAATTCAGGTAGTTTGTATAGTTATAAAGTAATGCTTCTTAAAACATTACTCAACTGGTCAACTATGCTTCCCCGTCTCTACTGGCATTGCCCCCCCCCCCCCCCCCTTGCTTTGGGGGGGCTAAGATTGATGTAAAAAGGCGGAAGGTGAACAAGGCTATTAGGAAATTTATTATATCTGAAATAAATGGAGCTTGCATTGTCCACGACAAGAATATTAATGTCATCAAACCAGTTTATTCAGGTACGATGCTACCCATTTATCAGAAAGGGGAACAGGGCTTATCTAAACAATACCCAAGGGAGTTTAAAATTTATTGTAAGGGGAAAGGAAAAAATCGTTGGATAACTTAATTGTTACTGTGGTGCAGTACACTTATTATTAGATTAGAACCTAGTCCCTACACAAGTTTCAAGGGGGCAAATTTTTTGATGGGGAACATCATATCGATGTTAGTGGCGGGGTCAAGGGAAACATAACCTCTGCACAAGCTTAACCTGGTTGTCTCTGCCCATCTGCATAAAGCATGATTGGGCCTCTTGGCTGTGTGTTAACGTGGAAGTTAAATGCCATTGAGCAAATGTGTGTAATGTTCCTAAACTGCTTGAGGTCTGCAGCATTTTAGTGCTCAGACCCCCTCTACCTCTATAAAAAGGAGGAGAGGCTACAAGCTGGTGGTGTTTAAGTTACAAACCAGGTAGCAAGCCAGAGACAGGGTGTAAAAGCTTTGCAGCTTGTATGCCTAGCAACCATACTTGTCGGGCATGGGGCTTCATGGCACTCGCATAAGCGAGGCCAATAGCTTGCCCATTTTGTTACGGTATCCTAGTGGTCTCTCTTGACTTCTGCAAAATTTGCGGCCATTTCCATCCAACATTGTATGTAATGTATGACTATAGGGTTTGCATTAATAAATATGTGAACTTATATTTGGTGTTGTTAATTCTCTAGTGGCTGAAGTCAGTCAGGAAAGGAAAATGGCAGTAACAAAATAATATGGTTTGCTGCAGTATTCAATTAAAACCTTATGTAAGAATTATAGAATATTGAGTAAAATATCAAATTGAAACATTTCACTTACCAAATGAAGACCAAAAAAAAGGAATGCAAAATAAAGATTAAATACAATGACATACTTTAATGATGCTTTTTAACATAAGTGAATTTTTAAAAATAATTTTCCCTTAGGAACATGTTTAACAGTGGTTTATAATAAGCTATAGCAGCATTTCCTTCTTCCTTAGTAATTTCTCATTGTTATCAAGTATGTTCGGCGGCGTCGACATAAAGAGCACTTTAAAAAAAAAAAAAAAAAAAAACTCTGAATGACTTTAGGTCGCAAATTGTTGTTTATTGTTCAAATCTAAAATGTATACCTAATTTGAAACACATATTCTTGTAAATCTTCGTGTTTAATACCAAATGTCAGCACAACTTTCCAATTTGGACCGGATAACCAACTAAATCGATGACCAAACATGACTTCTTTCTTTTTGCCTCAATTATTTGGATTTATTTAATCATAAACCAGTCATTAAAATGGCCTTATGCGTTTTACGAAACCTCAAAAAAAATGAATTACACAAAATTATTTCCTTCCGATATCATTACGCCAAAAAAAGTTTTTTAAAATCCTTGATATTTAGAAAAACGGCTTAAACAATGGTTATACACTTTTTTTCTCAATTTGGAGTGATTACAGATTTAAAACTCTAATCAGTGTCTTTTTTATATTTCAAAATTTGATTGTAAAATTGAGAAATCCGGCAAAACATTAGGAAGTGTCTTGCTCCTGTCGCAGGTTCACTGTTTTTTTTTTTCGTAAATGACATCATGTTATGAATGCATAAGACCAAATATAAAGAAAAAATCATTGTTTTGCATTTTTTTTCTGTACAGGCTTTTAAAACATCGTAAATAAGTCTTCGAAATTGACGTGCGTATCATGCATGTATCTTTAGATATTTCATTTTATTCTTTCACGGGTTTGTTTTTTTATAATGCTTGATATCTTTTTTCTTTACTTGTTACTCGATAGATTTAATACATGACCACTGTTACCAAATTATACACATGACACAGGTTTGTTTCTTTTCTGAAAAAGAGAGTTCCTGTAGCACTGCAATAACAATTCGGAATTGTTATAAATGGTTAGTCCATTTATTATATTGTTAAAGCCATACTTTTCCATACGCTTCCTGAAACGTTTTAAAAGAATCTTTCTTTGGAAGATCTGAGATTTGAACATTTTTACAAACATCAAAACTGTCGTCAAATTCATCACTGTCATATATGTCATCACTGTCATCACTGTACTCTGAGTGTGACGTCATTTCCCGCGATATAGTTAGTTTTCGAACGAGACTGTAACGCTTTTTGGATTTACTGTATTCACATTCTGGTCGAGTAACTGCATCCTCTTTTCTTCTCGTGTTGTTTTCATGAACTCTAGGAGGCGGTTGTAAGGTAGATGAATTGTTGCTAAAAACCCCATCGCTCTCATATCTCAAGCCATTTAGCTGTTGAAAATTCTGATCTACGATATGGACTGTAAAACAATATCATCTAATAATTAGTTTTGCTTTATCAATTATTTGACCTAAAACACAACATTTAAAAATTTGGCTCGCTTACTGTATTCTGAAATAATTAAGCATGTACAAAATATTTAACAAAAATAATTATACTTATCATGAAAAGAA
>WFKH01010931.1:70382687-70403996 GCA_016163765.1 Magallana hongkongensis
TTAGAATAAAAATGATAAAGCATTTTAATGATAAAAGAGTTAGTCAGTGTTATGTTTGACACAAGCAGCAGGAGGATAACGATTGTGATCGCTAAAATACTTTCAACACTGTCTGCAAAAGAATGTAACAGGTCAGTTTTAGTTATTTAATTGATAAAACTAACATAAAGGTAATAATAAATGGTTGAAAAAAAGAAGAATAATTAAGCATTTTAGTTATAAATAGTAAGTTAGTGTTATGATTCACTTTGTTAAAAGTAAATCAACCCTTGCTGTTACATCAAACGTATTAAGTGTGTCCTTTTTCGATATTTTTGTAGAGATACTTTTTTTAAAATTTAAGGTTAAATACAACTTGCTGCTACAATGAATATTTCGACACTAGCACTGGAGAATGTCAAAGTATGTTTTGATTATCTATCTATCTACCTGTCCCTCTCTCTGTCGCTTAATTCGTAAAAGCAGATTACACCTTAAAAAAGTATTCTTGTCCTCTAAGAGCACAATATTTGAGGCACTATTTATGACTGTGTACATCGTATTATTGAACAAGAATATATTTTCTGTAGAAGGTGTAAAAAAAGTTATTGTGTTTCCCAACTTATGTTTAATTGAATATTTTTTTTTACTTTTTATTCATGTATAAATAACATATACAATTACAACCATATAAATGTAAGCACAACACTCATTCTTCAAAATTTTATATGATTTACATACCATGGTTTTAGATTTTTTTATTCCTATATCTCTGGGTGTTTTAATTCCGGAAATAGGGAAGTATTACTAAATTAGATATGATTGTATGATATACCAATTAATACTATATACCAGGAAGTTTGTGAAGCATCAATAAGGCACAAATCTCAACTAACAACTCATTGCGAAAGGATAAAAAAAATGTTCGTATAATTAACTTGTAATCTTGTAAACTTTTAACAATCTTGAATATTTCATTTAACAATATCAACAATACATTGCGCATTATTCTCGGCTTGAATTTCATTGTACAGGCACAATGATCAAATAATTATCTTTGTCAGTGACAATTTTCGGTTCATGGGTAGCTTAATCGTTTCATAAAATATGACGATTTGTATGTACTGAAATACAAGATATAGGGGATGTTGAAGAATCATATTTGTTTCTTAATGTGATTCGAGTTGTTAAACAAATTATGATACTAAATTTTGAATGTATCACTGCAACACTTTATGTGACTTTAAAAAGAATATAGATGTCCATGCATTAAAACTGAAGAAAAAAAAAACCACACACACACACACACACACACACACACACACACAAACCCCACTAAAAAAAACATTACCCCATCACGTCACATCATTACTTGATAAATCACTAGGTATAGCGAGAACAATTACAACAATGAAAATTAATTTTGAAAATATAATTTTCATCAAAATATTCTTTGCAAAGTTGTTGGCTATATAGGTCCGCTAAAGATTGTTGTCAAAGGAGGCATTACGGCTCTTTGGCCTCTTGTTTCAGATACTTGGGTAAAATCTACTTTTCACTGATAGGTAAATAGGTAAAATGCAACTATGATTTTACATAAGGAACTCTTATCATATGACAAGGCCGGTCTATAGATAAGATGAAAAGATAGTCCGTTAAAAATTTTCAGTCTAAAATCATTTTAAAATACAATAAAATATTTTTGAACTATACTATAAAATTGTTTAATATTAAATCCGTTAATAACCCAAACCTGCATCATCTTACACTACATATTTCAGTTTGCAGACATGGAAGTTTTGGAAAGAATGTAATTTATCTTGTAAAAGAGGATACTATGGTTATCTCTGTTCAATACCATGTGAATGTGAGGCTCACATGTGTAATGAAAATAATGGGTGCCAGACTCGACAGAATGAGACATGTAAGTTGCTAATACAAAGCTTAGAGAGAACTCAAAGATAAAAAGTAACTTTTTTTTAATTTTGAAAATAACGAGTACGCTTAATACACAGTAAAATGATATTGTATTAAGTAATGCTTGTTGTTGAGAGAAAAAAATTAAAGGCTACGATGTGGTTTACAACTGCGACCTATATGATTATACACTTATCTAGTGTATGCTTTTTCTTTGATTAAAGAGGTGTGGTCACGATTTTGGGCAAAATTTTTTTTCCCGAATTTAATGTTTACAATGCTTCAAAAAGGCATTTTTAATAGGCAACCAAAATTCGAGTGTCATTCGTTGAGCTATAAGCGAGTTACAGAGCTTACAATTCTTTGCTATGTAAACAAAGCTTTGTTTACATTTTAAATGCTGAAGTGAAAATTCTAGTTTAAGGTTTAGGCCTAACATGAATGTGTTAAGCGACAGGAAATGTCTATTTCTGCTTAAAATGAATAAGAAGACAGACAAATCAGCTTGAAAACGAGTTTTACTGGTATATTGAACCTATGTAAACAAAAACAGGGCACGAGCCTTGTTTACATGACAAAGCCCTGTATTTTGCTTATAACTCTACGACTTACTCTCAAATTTCATTTAATCATTAGCAATGCATTCCTAAAGCTTTATAATTAAAAACAGAAAAATAGAATTTGACCAGAATCGTGACCATGCCCCTTTAAGTTATCTTATTTACAATTGTGTATGATCGATAACCAGACATGTTTAAATCGATATATTTTGTACAAGAAAAAATAAACTACCAATAATTGTTAACAAACTTTTCAGCACACGACGTCAGTGGCCCTGCCGAGGAAGATTATGATTGGGTTGTAGTAAGCATTAGTATCTTGGTGTTCATAGTAGTCAGCGTCATTTGTACAATAGTTATATACTTCCGACGGAGAATAAAGCGGTAAGAAAGATTAATCTACTGTGCAAATGATTTGTTACGCATAATTTGTCGATGAAATTTTTTGTATATAAATGCAATTAGATATTAATGCAACTAGTTTTATTGGAACAACATTGTATAACGCCTCATCTTTTCTTAATAATTTAGGTATTTGAAACGTTTGGCAAATCTCTGTCTAGGTAATGTATTCACAATTTGAAGAACTATTTTATATCAGTTTTATATATATTTATTAATGTTTATTAACATGTTCTCAGGTGATTTTCCTTATTTTGGAATTCACATTTTGTTTCTAAAGACAGAAGAATATAACAATTTATGCATAAACTTTCGTTTATTATTATTATTATTATTATTATATTATTATTATTATTATTATTATTATTATTATTATTATTATTATAATGATTATTATTATTATTATTATTATTATTATTATAGGTAGAGATGCAACAAAATCACAAAGATGCAACGTTGTTCAGCAACAAAATTGCGTGGCAGTAGAAATAGTTGCCAACGAGAATAATTTATCTCCAGATAACGATGAAGTTCGTTTCTCTCAATTTATTCGTAATAGTACCCATTGTGCGAGCCTTCGATTGAGTGGAGATGGAACGATAGGAACTCCTATTGAGGGTAAACCTCTACATTTTGAGGGCGTTGATAATGCCATGAAAGAGGTTGGAGACTATAGTCGGATATTGCTGAGGAAGAACCAGGGTCTATGCCTTTTAATTAATACAGTTATTTCGGAGGATGAAGGTTATGCTCTCTTGCAAACAAATGTCAAGAAGGATACAAGTGCAGAATTATCCATTCAAGGACGTCAGTCACAGCCCAAAATATTAACAATTGAAGATAATCATTCTGCAAGAACTAATGTTTAACACAATTTTCTTAGAAAATCTTTTAGACAAAGTAAACGTCATAAAAACTGAAATAATGACCGAACAAAAACAAAAGCAATGCATGAAAAAGAAATGAAATCAACTGAAGGAATTTATTTGTGTATTTAATGTTTTGTGATATGTATAAAGACAATATTATTGCTTATTTTTTCTACTGTGAAATTACTTTACAAGAACAGTTGATATCGATTTATAGTCTAAATTTGACATAATGTCTCTCCTTTAAAGAACTGCTTGCATCATCAAAATTTGACTATTCTTTGGTAGCAAGGGACAGTTTCGGATAAAGTACCCTTTAGTATTTTTGTAAAATTGAGAGTTGCAGTACTTGAAGATTTATGGGTTTTGCTAAAATTTATGAAATGATTTTTAATGATTATCATTTGTTAGAGTGATGTCTCTTGTTTAAATTGATGTGCAATATGTAGGTCCCTAATGTTAAGTACATGAGAATCAGAAGTAAATTGCAAAACTTGCGGCTATGACTGTTGTGTTGACTTTACACAGTGAAATTGCAAGATACAGACGGGAGGTAAAAAAACACGAAAAGTAGGTGGATGGGACATAATAAACTATACATTGGTAAGTTTCTGATAATGGATGGTGCAACAAACACACGATACGGAATGTCAACCCTTTGCAGTGAATTAGCTGGAGGAGGTCTAAAAGCTGAAAAACATGAAAGGGTCGAAATCTCAGAAATACCAGTATGTAGAAAATGTTACACGTTCTGCAAAGTAATTTTCCTCAGAAATTGGTGATTGGCCTTATAAGGAGTGAATTAAAGGTATTTGTACTGAATAGGAACTGAGGAAATTCTAGTTACAGAGTTCCGAAGACACACATCACCTGGCTACAGTTAATTCTATATAAAAAATCTGTCCCGTGCCACCTTTGCATCCAACAACTGTTATTGTGTTTGGCATGTGTGACAAAATAAATGATTAAATATTGAACAACAATAAAAAAGAAACATATACGACAGTAGTGATGTTATCATCTATCGGCCTATTAAATCAGGACAAATAAAAAAAAAATACAGCGTTATTTCATAACACCGCATTTTAATCGCATGATAATAAAAGAATATGTCTAGTAATGAACTGTTATATTCAAATGTAACGGACACACGTACCCAGTAAGCCCAACCTTACATTTGACGTCTTTAAACAAGGGAGATTCTTGTATGTCTGCCCTATATATTTTACTAGATACGTTGACAGACTTTTACTTCTTCATTGATCATTTTTGATGAAAAGACTTGGACACGGTGATAACATAATACCTATATAACAAATGTCCAAAAGCACACTCTGCAATCTTTTTTTTTTCTTTTTTACATCACATAAAAAAATACTTAAGAAAGTTAATACTTTACACTTACAAAAGCTTGAATATTACACTTTGCAAACTTTTGTGTGTTAGAAGTCTCGGTGCCTCGTTAAACGTCTTTAATGTTTAGTAACATTCATTAAAAAGTAACATATAAAACTTTTTATTTGCATGTCAAAAGAATGAAATATTCACACCCATTTCTGTTAGTATACTTTTACAGATCAACAGATCAAGCAGCTATTAGTTCATTCATTTTCCTGACGATGTAGTCAAGATTTTATCAAATACAGTGTCAGAGAAACTCTTTTGTCCCGTGATGTTAAAACAAACTACAGTTGAACTCATTCACATCGAACCCCCTCTTCATCTGAAAAAAACCCCTTGTTAGTTTGATTTCCCCTTAAAATGGAATTTTTTTAATTGAATCTCCAATGAGTTTATTTGGGTTTCAAAAGATAACAAATGGCCGTATGGCCTATTAATATACCCTTCAAAAAATGATACCAATTCTTTATTTGGTCTATCATTTATATCAATATTAACTTTTATCAATATTAAAGGGATATGTTCACAACTGAACAGAAAACTTTTTTTTTAATTTTTAATGTTTTAAATACTTTATAGGAGTAATTTTAATTGTAAGCTTAAATTTTAACGTCGGTTGTCGTTTTTTAAAAGATACAGAGCTTACATTTCTTTTTCTTTTTCTATTTCTTGTGCCATGTTTTTACGTTTTTTAAATACCCTATTAAAGTTTAATATTATCTTTTTCAGTTTTGTATAAATACAAATAAACATTAACTAGTGTTTGTTTATTTCAAATATGTTTAAAACATTGTGTTTTCTATTAGGTATTTAATATGTAATGGCAAGGGAAAATTCTAACAACATACGAAGCACATGATATACACATGGAAATGCTCTCTAGAAGATTTTGTCTGTTGTCAACAACAACGCACAACTATTACGTGTAAGTTGATTCATGTGAGAATGTTAATTTTAACTGCAACTTATTTTTGATAATAAGTATTGGAAAATTTTTCCCTCTGAATAACTTGTGTCGATAAACGTTACTTAAGTAAATAGATTTAATACAAATAAGCATATCGTTATAAAAATAAAGTCATTATCAAATAAAATTGTCGTTTCATTTAGTAGTTTATAGGATTTAACACAATTATTGTTTAAAATTATGCCTAAACGTCCAAAGAGACCATGGCAACAACTTACATACTTTTAGGAAATATGTTAAAACTCTGGTTTCCCAAGCTTTTGCTACCATTTCTTAAACATCAGGCAATTTGATTATTCTATTCTTCGAAATATGTTTAATTCAAATTTCTTATGTTTAAAAAATGCATGGGAATGTTTCCGGCTACAATACGAATTAAAACATTGATACATAATTTCAACATCAATTATAACACTTTACTGTTTCCGCGTGTTGCTATGTTTTATATAATCCTCTTCTACATGTACAAATATGTATTCATGGAGATTGATCTAAATGTTAGTTCACATTGAGTATCAAGTCAACGGGAAACGTATATGAATGTAAGATTATTTTAATCAAAGCACGTACATGAAAAACGAGGATTATCATGCAACATGATGTTAAAGAAGAATACATCGAAAGTAAATTCCTTCTATTTTCTTTCATACACAAATCTTTTTTCTTAATATATAACAAAATTGTGTCTGCTTAATGGCTTTCTAAAAATCAACAACACCAAAACTAAGATCATGAAGGTCAACACATATGTGAAAAACCCATCACCTAGGACAAATAATAAAGAGGTCACTTACTTTGTCTACTAGGAAAGCAAGCTCGTCATCGATGGGAACTTAATGGCAGATGTATTGGCTCGGACTTTTAAATCCACATGAACATTCGCTGCACTGCGAAAAATCTGAAAATAAGCAAAGTCAGCACAAAATAAATCAGGATCTTCGAAAGTAATGTGCTTGGGGTCATCCAATGTGGTGCTGAATCTTGGAAAGTTACAAAAGTAATCTCAAGCATGAAAGACACCTTCCGGGCCCGATGTCTTCGCAGAGAATACTGCGCATTTTCTGGCCTAATACTACCTGCAATAAAGAGCTTGAGAAAATCCGTAGAAAAAAATGGAGGAAAACAACTGGACATTTCGACAGGACCGGGTATATGGACACAGGATAGACCAACATGTACGTCTCTGGTGAAGGTCTTTTGAGCTGACCATCACGATGAGGAATTAGTAAGAAAGTATTACAAAATTGCTTGATACCATATTAATTTATAAAAAGAATTTTATGTCAAATTGTAACCATCTACTAGGTATTCTTAAAGTCACTTCTTAACTTAATAAAGCAGAAACAAACCTTTTGCACACAACAAATATTAAAAATATAAAAGAAGGAACAAACAAATTAATAAGTGAATTAAAAAAGGAACCGAAAAAAGTAAGTTGGTTTATATTGGATATGCATTGGGCTTTAAAAGTTGATGCAATTTATCTTTTTTTTTTTCTATTTGTCGTCCAACCATCTTATATTGAATATCGTTTTTTAAATTTTTTTTGGCTACAATAGAAATATGTCTTTCATCAAGTATTTTGCAATTTGGTTGAGAAGGACATCACATATTTGTGCTATTTCTATGTAACACCATATGTTTTGAAGTAGGCATGACTGTGAGTATCGTCGAACCGAATGTGTGGACGAGGTTTTACAAAATAGGAAGTTTCAAAACCTATCAGGACAAGCTCACGTTTTCGTGAAGAAAATAATTTTGAAATACATTCTTAAAAAACTAGCAGAAGGTTTTATTGATTGTTGTTCAACAAAAAATTATGTATATAATCTTAGAATATCTGATATTGGCACATGCAAGAATTATATGACGTATGAATATTGGCATTAGATTAACAATTGAAGACGCTCAAAGATGTAATTTTGTAACTTTGATCTTCAGCTCTGAAACAAAATGAATAAAACCTAGTTTTTGTGTTTAGACCCCTGTCACACCGGGGCTGCGTCCTAAAGTCGATATCGCTGCGTCCTAATAAAATGTTAAACGCCAAGGTACCCGCAGTAGAGTATCCTATAGCGCCGCAACAACGCAATGGCATCTTCATTTGTCGCGTTGGGATCTCCTAGAACATTGTAGAACGCCATGTGACGGAGCGCACTTTGAGTGTGCACAAAGTACGCGCCGTGGCTCTGCGTTCTGATAAACACGCAGTAGAAACGAAGTGGGGTCGCCGTGACAGCGCCGTAAGGTTCAAAATTCTTGTTTGTTTCTCGCACAATTGTACAAATAAAAATTTACGTATTAATAAACGAAGAAAGTCTTGTGCACGCAGTCAGCGCGCAGAGCACGGCGTGGACGAAAGGTAAAAACTCTTAGCACGTCATGAGCGCTTGGCGGATACTCAGCGAGAGCGCAGTCAATCGCCAAGTAGAACTCTAGAAATGCAGTTACACGCCGCGGGAGCTCCGTATAAACGCCTCGGTTGCCATCAGGACGCCATGACATCTTCACTTGTAAAAATAAAATTGTACATTTTTTCTGAATTTTTCTCGGGATCCTACGGCGATTCCATGAATTTTACAACGCCATGAACACGCTGTGAGAACGCAATTAAATGTGACAGAACCTTACTATATATATATATTCTCATAGTTTATGGCATTTGCTTTTCAAGAGGACATTTAAGCTAAATTGTGAAAGTGATTTATGTAAATGAATCATTTGATTCACGTTCATTGTATTTAGTGCAGCATTTGTGCACATTGATTTTTAAATTCAAAATAAGGATGTTTAATTTAAACAGATTATAATTAGTTCCTGAAATGCAATAACTGCACATGAACATGAAGCCAAATGTACATCGAAATATTCTTTATTTATTCTTTATTATTTATTCTTTATTAAGACGCTATATATGTCGTTGGTATCATTCATATCTCCAAATTCTGGCTGCAGAAGGTAAGATAATATGTATTATTTTGTCATGTTAATTATTTTCATATATATTTGATATACTATATTATTTACAAAGTTTCCTGCTAACGTTTTCAACAACCGAATCGTGTTTTTCACTTTTTGTTATTCAGTAAATCTGCCAAACTCACATTTATTACTTTCTTTAAAATTGCATTTTCGGTTTCAACTTTGTTTTAAGAACGTTTTTTGTTTTTTTTTAATCGGTGCTGATGTAGAGTACCAGACCTGCCTTGTTGCTACAATGAATTTCAAGATCCAGTCATTAATTAATGCAAAGGTATTTCTTTTTGCTATTCTTTACAATTAAAAAAAGGACACAAACTTCTCATGACGATTCGTTTTAATTATTAGCATGCAACCCCGGGAGAATAGGATGGAACTGCAGAGAACCATGTGTCGCTGGTTACTATGGAGATCTTTGTCGACAGCCATGTTTGTGCTTAGCTAAAGACTGTGACCCAATGAATGGCTGTCCAAGAAGAGGTTCCACTATGGAAACAACCCAAGACATATATACAATACACAATGGTGAATTTCTTGAATTTATTGTTTATTTATTTAATAATATCAATATATGATAATAATAATAATAATAATAATAATAATAATAATAATAATGTACGAGGGATTTGATTTTTAAGGTTTAAAACAAATCACCAGACGTACAATCAGTACTCTTCAACAGCAGCTCTTCAGTTTACTCATCTATACCGAAAAAAGATCTAACCCTTTGGAATTAAGGAATACCACCGGGTACAACATAAATGAAAATATCACATTCTTGCGAAAATTTATTTTATTTTTTTTTTATTTCTTATTATCATATATCTTGATTAAGAATTTACGAATTCAATAACTTATATTAATTGCAAGCAAAGCGAAGAAAACCAAGACCGGTATGTACAACTTTATAATTATAATCAACGAAAGGGTGAACAAAGTATAAAAATTAATGATTTTAAACAATGCAAATGATATTTGATATTTCTGACACAATAGATCCACCAAGTTTCAGTGCTGACACCAGTACATCTTATCAGGTTCCAAATCATGTAACAAAAACAACAACGTTATATGTTTCCTATCATACCAGTTATCACTTTTTTTAAACAATTCTTTTTTTTTCTAAAATTCTTATGCTTGCTTTGAATGTATATTTAAAATATTCCGCTTTGAAGAATCTGATTTATTTATTTTGCAGATACATTGAAGATCAAGTTTCTGCGAAAGGTAAAATAAATGCTTGTTTGAATGCTGAATGAATATGCTTATCTGATGGTAACAAAATAATAAAGTGTTACAGTGTTACAATCGTATAACCTTATGAAATTCCAAAATGGCATTGAATCTCGGTATGAAAAGGAAAACAAAAAGATTTATTTTTCTTGTCTCACTTTTTATGAAAGAAATGTTTTATAATATAAGTTTTTTTCACCTTTCAATTTATAAAGGAAATGATGTTTTCAATTTATAAACATAGAATACCTTAACGTTTTGTATACAGTTACAAATATTGGACAATCCACTGTGCAGGGAAAGCTTCCATTAATAAGAACGACTCCGTTTCACGTTGACGGTATGTTCTTAGCGAAATATATATTTTTTCATATTAAATGAGAAGAAACAACACTGTGCCAGTGCAAAGTGGTATTTTTTCACCTACTTAAGTTGCACTTTTGATAAAAAATCATGGATGTCAAATTATATTCCATCGCTTAAAAAGTTTATAACCACTTTTTCATTAATAAATTTTACCTGTTAGGTAAGCCATTAACCGTTATAACTTAAAAAATCTAAAGGAAAACAGTTTTCCTGTATATAGGATATGTAGAACAATCTATTAGAATTAAAGTTTTTTCTCTATGGATCAAAGTCCGAAAGCACTTAAACAAAACTGCCAAAGGATTTAAAATTTCCAGTTTCAATTATTTTCCTTTGGGAAATACTTTTATCTTATAAGAATCCTACAGGAAATTCTAAATATTCTGTAGAAAAATAAATTTCTTCGTAAGGAAGCATTTATTATTGGTGGTAAATGTCTCACCTGTCAGGCGAGATACACTATATCAAAAGTGGCTGTATGCCGTCTAGGCAACGGCCTATTATTTGATAGATATGGATTTTTTTTCGAAATATCTTAAGCGGATGCAAAAATACCACCTTAACACGGGCATATTTATCCGTGAAAGTCTTAACGTTTGCTCCGACAAATTAATTCAAATTAAAGATTTATAAAACCTGAATTATCATGTTTTTTTTTTAAATTTATTTGTTGTTGTTATTATCAAAGAAATGAATATTTATTAAAAAAAATATCAAATTTTACTTTTATGTTATTTTGAATATTTTAGAAAGACAGGAGACGGATACCCCCATTAGTAGTATATGGCCGCTTCTAATATTGGTGGTAGTTGCTTTGTTTCTGTTGGTTCTTTGACTAGTAATCATCATCATACTGATAGCGTAAGCTATTCTGTAAAGTATCACGATTCATGCAGATCCTTAATCCTTAAGGGCGAATACTGCAGATCCTTAATCCTTAATTGCGGATTCTTTCTTTTCATAGTGTTAAAAATCTATAAAATTGAAACAGTTTACAAAATAATACCTTTTTCTTAAAAAGACTTCAGTAGGCAAAAACTTCATTTAATATCTTACCTTTTTTTCCAGAAATATGATGTGAGATAAATCATTTACACCAATATTTTTATTTTGAATGTTTCCATTTATAAATAAAATAAATATAATTGTATACAGAAAATTGATAAAACAAATAAATTGACAACAGATTAGAAAAAAAAATATGCAGTTTTCACTTGCACAGGGATAGTGATATATTCTATTCTTAAAGAATAGAATATGAATCTATTATTATTTAATTTAATCTTAAGTGGTACATTTTGAAAGGTTCAAGAACAGATCAAATCATAAAACGTATGTATTATAATAAATCGAAAACCTGATACAAAGTAGCTTAGAGTCTAGAAAAAAGGCTTATTCAAATAATATGCTATCTATATTTATGATAGGGATAAAGCTGATTCCATATAGGAGTTCCATAGCTTACCATCAGATACGGACAACTTGGGATCGTGGATACTCGTCTCTGAGGAGATTTGACCCCCGAGCAACGAATGGGAGACGATCGGGATATATGACTACGAATAGCCTAGAAATGGTTGGGGCCAGTACTGTTTAAGTCACATTAAATGGAAAGCATCTGATTCCAAGGGGATTGGTTATTTGTTGATGGTTTTGGTATCCCGAAAAAGGTTTTGATCTTGAGATCAGCACATAAATACATACAATAATTGTTTTATATAATACGTAGCACATCTACATTTTTGTTTCAAATGCAGAACTTAAAAAGGTGAATTAGAATTGAAAAATATGGCTGATGCAATGTTACGTGCAATTGTGGCGTATAATAGTGTACAGGTGAATCTCAATAACTCGAACTTCAGGGGACCATGATTAAACTTCGAGAGATCAAGAGTTCGAGAGATCGAAAGTTTAAAAAAACCCGGAATTTTTGTTCCGGTCATTTTGGTTTTAAAATTATAGTAGTAAGAAGTTTATATATTTATAACATGGAAGGATAGTGATCGTCTAACATGATGTTATTCTTATTTTCTGCTTCATTACTTCAATTTAAACAATACAGAACTTAGTTGTGTGGTTATTAAGTGGGTTTTTCACGCTAAGAAAAACTTCTAAGAATATTATATGTTTTATTAATCACAGAATATTTTAAGTGAAGAGCGGTTTTCTATACCGTAATTTTCACAAGTTGTTGAAATTGATATTAGACCAGTTACAAATTACCTATCTACCCTTTGAAGGAAGCAACGGGTAGTGTCACTTACGTAATCAATCAATTAACGCCACCACGCTAGCCCCCAGGAGCTCGACCATCCAGGTAAGGTCCATACGGAGCTATAATTATACGCTTGATCGGCCGCCGTGCGTACACAACAACCACTTCGAGTTATCAAGAGTAAAAAACAATGAAATATATAACGGGACCAAGGTTTTACTTCGAGAGATCAAGAACTTCGAGAGATCAAAGTTCGAGCCATCGAGTGTCACCTGTATATAAATCCGAGTAAACGTCATAATAAGAAGATACAAAAACAATTCATGCAAAACGATCGAACCATATAAATAGTAGATGCGTGATCCTGAAAACTATGTTTGTTTGCTTTTTATGTTGCTTATTGCTCGTTTTAAATATTGTAAATATATTGCAAAATATATATATAGAAGAAATTATACTATAATCGAGCAATTGATAAATTATTCGAAGGTTCCTTTTTATTTTCTCTTGAAAAAAGGTTTGCCATATATTGACACCTTTAGGTTTAAACCACTCTTTACATAATAATACATTAAGGTCAAATAGGAAAAAACAGCTTCTCCAAAAACCCTCTAAATATAACAGTTGTTTAATGGACATGCATCTATTCAATAAAAATTGTTTTATTTTTCTACAATAATACACGGGTGTCAAATACTAATCAAAATATAAATCATTCTTTAATGGATTTAAATGATGAAACAAAGATAATTGCAAAATAGTTAATGTACTTCTGGCAAAGTAAATATTACAAGAGGCCCATGGGCCACATCGCTCACCTGAGTAACAATGGCTTTATATGGGCGTTAAAAGGATATATGGCCCTTCGGTAAAATAACAAAAATAAATATCCGAATTTTACACTGATTTATGCATACATTTAATCATTATAAAGTGATCAAAATATATGACATCATATAGGTATATATTCTTCCTCAACTTCTTACTTATTATTGCATTTTATTTTAAAAAACCCTAGATGTGAAAGAAGAAAATTGTACTTGAATGCACTTAAGTCCTCAAATTAAAAACAATCAAAATTTTAATTGGTCTTCCCCATTATAAACGATTGTTGTGTACCTGGCGTGAACTTGTGTGACGTTTTAAAACTTTACTCACTTGATCGATGAATACACTCGAATGAAAAATGTTGTCAGGCGATATGTCGAAGAGCTATTCTTACAATGTATTGTTAGGCATATGACTCTATTGTACTAAGGCACACCCATTAATTTCATCTTTATTTAAAACAACAAATGGATACAAACCAAAGATGATTTTCCGCTGTAATATTTACTTAAGAACAGCGATAATGCATTTAATTATCCCCATAACAATATTGTGTCAGAACTATGGAAATAATTTATGATTTAAAGACGTCGTTTTTATTCACTCATGTCTGAAAAACTATCAAAATTGGTGTAGATCTCATACCTACAATTCATCGTATAAGAAGGGGGTGCAAAATGTAGTTACAGCATATCATCCTATGAATTATTCTGTACAAGGATTTAATATTTAACGAGCCATTGCTAATGATCAACCAAAATTTCAGCGTCAATCATAGAATTATAAGCAAGATACAGAGCTCACAATTCTGCTAGGTTTGAGTCATGTTTTTGTTCACATGAGTTTATAATTACATTCAAATTAAGAACTTGGTATTTCCTTTTCAGCTTTTAAAATGTAAACGAACATAAGCAAGGGCTCATCTGTGTGCAAACATTGAATTGTGAGCAAAGCTCTGTATCTAGCTTATAACTCGAAGCTTGACACTCAAATATGGTTAGTAAATATAAAATTATAAACAATTAAAACAGAGTAAAAATGCACTAAAAAAAAGAGCTCATTTTTTTTAAAATGAATCACAAATGTACCTTCATGCAGAGACATAAATAACAATTATTTATGTCTGCTACATGTACATATTTCCATCAGCGAAATTATTCTCTGTTTAGACTGAAAAGACTCGAGAAAATACTGAGCAACTAACAAAACACATTGCATTTATCGACCATTACGTAAAGATCATACCGTATTGCCAATAGAATTGTATTAATAATAGTACGTTGTTAATGTACGGTACATGTTAATGCATCTTATTTTGCTTAAGGTAATCCTATACTCGGCACTAAATGGGCTCAATCATTGAAAGCTAAGCTTTAAATGATAGATATACATTCTAGCAATACATATACAAAAGAAAATATGTGTGTTTACATTCTAGTTTGTTTGTTATCACCTATCAGACCCCTTGCGAAAATTATTGACGATGATGAAATTTGCCAGACGTCCGTTTTTTCTAAAAATGATTACAAATTTTGGGCAAACTAGAACTGGACATACAAAATAGAGTATAAACATTTATTTAAGCCATATCTCATCAATAATTTTGCGCAAATTGTTGTAAGTAAGTACACTTTATGGACCTGAGGTATCAAAATAGAATACAAAAAATGCGATGCATGTATTGTGTTTGTTCATTTTTTACTATTTTATGGACTCAAACTTAAATTCATGCTGTTTATTCTATAGAATGACATCTTAGAAAAAAGATTTGGTAAAATAATTCATATGTTGACGGATTACTTTTCACGCTATAAGCTCTAAACCAAGTAGACCCTGACGAAAAAATCCGTAAAAATCACATTTTGCTACAGTTTTCTGCTTAGATCTGTCAAAAATGTTAGATATAATTTAAACCTTAATTAATTGACGATTGATAAAATTCGAAATAGCTTCTGTGTCTAAATTTAAACCGGTTTCGGTAAAAATAAAAAATAAAAATTCGGGGAGGGGGGGGGGCATCAAAACAAAGAAGATATAAGCATACCAGAGATCCTGGTTAATCAGAAACTTCGTTTTTCATTTTACTTTAACAGAATCGAGTTACTCAACATTTATCATTTCTATCTCTCATAGAATACATATATTACCGTTCTAATTGCTTATTATTGCCATTGTTTACAACAGCGATGTAGAGCAAAATCAATACCGGGTATCTAAACGCTATGTAAAAGTCGAACCAATATTGTAAAATCCGTATTATGACGTAGTCCGATACTCGGACTACTTTAAGTAAACAGTCAGCTGTCTTATTTAACGATGTCTATGTTTAATTGATACGTAAAAATTACAAAATACAGGCGATAGTTCCCCAAGTTACAAAGCGTAATTAATGAAAATGAAACGAAAATCAAAACAAGCTAAAACGACTGTCAAAGGTGAAAATGTCAACGCATTTGAATATCTAATCTCAATTTACTTCACAAAATCGGCACCAATGTATCATGCATGTTTCAAAGATTCCCTTCGCACGCGAGCTGTTCCACAACAACCAAATTCATCTTTGTCAGATTGACCCGTTTATCATACGTCCAACATGGCCGCTTCAAAGAGGTTTTCGAGATATGGAATACCGAACCCGAAATTATAAACTGATTGAAGCCCACCCCCTTCCCATTATTATTATTTTCGTAATAAATCAAATTCGGAAAAAAAAAGTTGGCCCTTACTTTTTGCAATTTATATTTTCCTTTCCATAAGGATGATTTATACTAAATTACGTTGAATTTGACTCAGAAGTTCTTGAGAAGAAGATTTTTTAAAAACGCACCCCCGCTTTTTTTTTTTTACAGTTTCGAGGTTTTCTCCGCTTTGAATGAAAACTGGCCTTTTATTTTTGCAATTTATATTCACCTTTCCATAGGGATGCTTTGTGGTTAAAATTGGCCCAGTGGTTATAGAGAAGAAGTTCAAAATGAAAAGTTTACAGACGGACGGACAGACAAACGGACAGACTGACGACGGACAAAATGTGATCAGAATAGCTCACTTGAGCTTTCAGCTCAGGTGAGCTAAAAACCAATGCATGGTCTATTTTTGCATGAAAATCTAGAAAATGATAAACTAGATTTATAATCAATTTACGTTCATAGGTTAAAGGTGCATGGTCACGATTTTAGTCAAATTTTATTTTTAAATTGTTATTATTTACAATGCTTTAGTAATGCTTTGCTAATGATCAACAAAGATTTGAGTGTCAGTCGTAGAGTTATACAGAGCTCACAATTCTTTGTCATGTAAACAAGGCTCATGCGATTTTTTTTGTTTACATCGATTTAATATACAGGTAAAAAAAATTTCAAGCTGATTTTTTTTATCTGCTAATATGATCATAAATCAACATTTTCTAGCGGTTTTCATATTCTTTTACCTCTAAACTTTGAATGTTTTTGTCAAAATTCAGAATGTAAACAAAACATGACCCGAGCTTTGCTTGCATAACAAAGAATTGTGAGCTATGTATCTCGCTTATAACTCGACGTCTGTTACTCAAATTTTGGTTAACTATCAGAAATGCCTTACTAAAGCAATGTAAGCATTAAAAACGGAAAAATAAATTTTGACCTAAATCGTGACCATGCACCTTTAGAGCTTTTAGATATTATGATCTAGAGATCTCTAGACATATCTATTTTCCTATATATTCAAACGGTTTCATTTAACTTTGTTAAAAACAACGAAAGAGGTTAGGCCCTATTAGAGTATTCTGGAAATAACCTGACGCTAAATCTATACCTACAGTAATAAATTATCTTCAGATAAAGACGTTAGTATTTAACTTTTATAGTAATGTGTTTTTATCTCACCTGAGCTGAAAGCTCAAATGCATTTTTCTGATCACATTTTGTCCGTCGTCCGTCTCTAAACTTTTACATTTTGAACTTCTTCTCTAAAACCACCTAGCCAATTTCAACCAAATTTGGCACAAAGCATCCTTATGGTAAGACGAATATAAATTGCAGAAATGAAAGACCGATCTTTATTCAGAGCTAAGAAAACATCGAAACTGTAGAAAAAGGGAGTAGCATTTTTAAAATCTTCTTCTCAAGAACTACTAAATCAAATTCAACGTAATTTAGCCTAAATAATAACTTCGGGTTCGGTATTTAGTATATCGAAATCAATGTTTTGTTTGGAGCAGCCATGTTTCACGCACGAAAACTGGTCAAAATGAAAAAGATGAATTGGCTTGTTGTGCAACAGTTTACGTGCGAAGGGAATATTTGAAACTTTCGAAATATATTTGTGCCGATTTTGTGAAGTAAATTCAGGTTTAATATTTCAATGCTTTGACATGTTCACTTGTGACGATGGTTTTAGCTTGTTTTGATTTAAGTTTCATTTTCGGTAATTATGCCTTTTAACTTGAGGGGAACTATCGCCTGTATTTTGGAATATTTACGTATCAAATTAAACAAAGACTTCGGTAAATCAGACAGCTGATTGTTTAGATGCGCAAAATGAGCAAAATCTGATGCATTAACAACATATAATAAAATAAAAATTTATTTGTACTATTTATTTTATTCGTAATTCGGTACGATCTCTACGTAATGGTTGAATAATGCAACGTGATTTGTTAAGATGCTCAGCATTTTCAGTCTAAACGGAGATTATTTTCGCAAATAGAAATATATACTGGTAGGTATTTTTATGATGAAAAATAAATTGTGCTCTTTCTTTGTGTTCATTGCATTTCTTCTTGTTTTAATTGTTTACAATTTTCTGTAATTTACTGACCTATCTAAGAGTCAAGTTTCGAGTTATAAGCAAGATACAGAGCTTTGTGTACAATGCTATGTTTGTACAAAGAGCTGAGGTCATGCTTTAATTTCTTTATATTTTAAATGTTGAATAGGAAATACCGAGTTTAAAAATCTTAAGTTGAATGTAATACATTCATGTAAACAAAAAACATGACTCAAAACAAGGTCTGTATCTTCCTAATAATTCTACGATTGACGCTGAAATTTTGGTTAATCATTAGAAATGTCTCGTTAAAATATATATATTTATATATATAATAGTTTTTTAAACACAAGTAAATAAAAAAAAGTCTTTTAAACAGTTGCCATAGTTCTGACACATTATTATTATAAGGATAAAAGCATTATCGTTGTTCTTAAAAAAATATTGCAGCGGAAAAGCATCTTTGTTTGTAGCCACTTGTTCTTTTTTAATGAAGATGAAAATAATGGATGGGCCTTAGTACAATAGAGCGATATGCCTGTCAATACATTGATTAGAATTATCATGTGACAACATTATTCAGTTTTATAGTTTGTTCATCAGTCAAGAGAATAAGGTTATGAAACGTCATTCGAAATGAATTCACGCCAGGTGAACGACAATCATTTAATATGGAGAAGACTTATTCAATTTTTGAATGTTTTTGATTCGAGAATTAAGCGCATTAAGGTACAATTTTCTTCTTTCACGTATAGGAAAGTGGGGGTGGTGGTGGGGGGGGGGGGGCTAAAATAAAGGGAAGTGGAGGTTAATCGTGAACCCCTACCAAAAATTTAGTTAAATATCTTGCATAGGATCATATTTTCGGTATAAATGGTATTTCATAAAGGTACAATGTCAAAGATTAAGTTATGCAAAAATAAGTGTAAAATTTGAAAACTTTATGGGTTTTTTTGGTTATTCTACTGAAGGGCTATATGGCACAATATTCTTTGAATGCCCATATAAAGTCATTGTTGCTCACGTAAGCGATGTGGCCCCATGGGCCCCTTGTTAAATCTATGATGAAAAACACCACATTGTTGTTTTTGTCTAGGTCCTTGTATCTGTCAGCACCATTCCGGTTTAAACCAAGGCTGAGATCAAATTGGCATTGTATATCCAAACATTATTGACTAACATAGGCTTGTTGTAAAATGTAATCAAATCAAAATAAGACATATCCATCCGTCTTCCGTGGTAAACAAATTCTAATAAAATTAAGTCTGTGGTAAACTCAGAAAGACCTTTCAAAAAGCCAGTGATATCGTCGTTTCCGAAATTTAGAATGGCAGTTTTGGTCATGTGCTTCAAAAAGTCTTTCGAAGCTGGCGTGTGTTTTTGCAGTTTGGAAGAATATTACATATTGACAATTTTAAGAGGAAAACATAAAAATCAAAATAATTTATTAAGAATAAGCCAAAAAGTTCCGTGTGACAGAACTTAATTGAGGTAATGAGCATTTATGTTAAACGTGCGTTCCTTAGTTTATAATAATAGTGAGGAAAAGCTATGTAAAGTCTTTTTTATATGTCCTGTTTGAGTACATTGTATCAAAATGATACATAATTGCAATGTACATATAAGAATGAAAAAAACCTACCTATTTATATATTTTTTGACATGATAATGAAGAATAAGACCAGAAAAAAAAAAAAAGAATTTATTTTCTGTTTTTTTTCTTCCATCGCCTCTGGAATGCATTTACAACGGTTTACCGCATATAAGAAAATCAGTAAAATAACTCTTATAGATTTTGCATACATTTTCTGAAAGATTAATGAGGTATTTAAAAAAACATATTCAATACCCTAGTTTTGTATGTTTTGAGGTGTCACTTGATATTTTTATACAAAATACGTCAATGTGCATTAACACCCCTTCCTAAAACTTCTTGCATTTTATGCACCCACTTATTACGATTTGTTCTGCTTTAACATATTATAGACCTCCATACTTTATAATCACATAAACATGTATACAAAACAAAGAGCTTAATCTATATGCACTGTGCATTTACAGATTTTAAATACTTAGTAAATTAATAAATTTAGTAGACGTTTAATAAGGAATCTACAGTAAATTAGCGACATTTCTAGAATGCTATCAACCAATTAAAATTTTAATACAAACACTAACATATGAAGCGGTTTTTATCTATCTATCTATCTATCTATCTATCTATCTATCTATCTATCTATCTATCTGTCAAAATCCATTTTGAATTTGATGTTTTTTCCTGTTTTGAGCATCGATGTTGTACAGAGTTGAGTACATTATCCTGCATGGAGCCCCACTGTCATGGAGGACTTCCTGAGGCCTAGCGTGTGGGAAAGTCGACGTGACGTCTGAAGCATGGTGCTTTGAGGACCGGATGTCAGATCCACAGACGTTGTGACATTTGGGGCAATACAATGGTCGGGGCAACAGCGTACATTACGAATGCGGACGGACTAAGCGGGCACCAAGGATATCGAGGATTACCGAGGACCTGAGGGCGAATTCCACCGAGGATACTGATACCGGGACCTCGGCAACATGAACTCTCTCTCATTTCATTTTATTTTGTATATATGTACATACTTTTGTTTCATAAAAATTTTCTAAAATTCAAAAAAATCGTGTGTTTTACTGATCAAACCAAAGGGTGTCATGACACTATCTATCTATCTATCTATCTATCTATCTATCTATCTATCTATCTATCTATCTATCTATCTATCTATCTATCTATCTGTCTGTCTGTCTGTCTGTCTGTCTGTCTATCTATCTATCTATCTATCTATCTATCTATCTATCTATCTATCT
>WFKH01010931.1:70404006-70414491 GCA_016163765.1 Magallana hongkongensis
TCTATCTATCTATCTATCTATCTATCTATCTATCTATCTATCTATCTATCTATCTATCTATCTATCTATAGAATTATCGATCTATCAATCGATCGATTGATCGATGGTCAGTCTGTCTGTCTGTCAACCCATCATTCCATCTTTTCATCCATCCATTTTTATATTGGTTTCCTTTTATATCGTAGCATTTCTTTTTTATGACAAATTAAATGCACGATCCATGAATGGAAGAATAAGTCATCAATTTACTATAATTTGAAGAATGAATAAAATTCAAAAAGAACTATAAAATCTAAAATTTTATTGTCTGTATGGTTTGGTCATATATGTCTCTTTAATATTGACAATTTACGATAGTGTGTACATGTATATATTTTGTTTCTTGTATTATATTTCGTATTAATTCTAGTGAATGGGGGGGGGCGGGTAGGGTATAATGTATTTTAACAACTATTTCATGAACCGTAAAATTTATTGCCATCTGTAAAAAAAAATAATAGCTCCATATTTCACAGAATGGTTGCAAGGAGATCCAAACTACTCGTACCTTCTCAATGTCTTATAAAAGAATAAGAATACGAGGGGCGTTCAATAAATAATATCATGGTTGTTACAAAAATAACACAATAAAATATTTTGTGTTAATTTTTTAATGGTTACCTTCAAAATACTCTCCTTTAACAGACGCACATAATTTCAACCGATTTATCCAAGCTTTGAATGCATTCATATAATTTTTTTTGGAATGGTATTCATGTACTGATAAATGACAGAGCCAAAAGCATTCCTTGAAGCATATCTATTTCCTGACAAGTGCTTTTTTAATTTAGTAAATTGAAAAAAGTCACAGGGAGACAAGTCGGGTGAATATGGAAGATGTGGCAAAACATGAACCTTTTCTTTTTCCAAATATTATCTCACAATCTGGGATTTATGTGCTGGGGCGTTGTCATGAAGAAGTAGAATGTTGCAAATTCCGGACTTTGGTCTCTTCCTTTCGTAATGTTTCTTAACTTTCTTCAGCACATACTTTGTGTATACATGTCCGGTGATTGATCTGCCTTTTGGAATA
The DNA here is from genome assembly GCA_016163765.1 of Magallana hongkongensis. Lineage (NCBI taxonomy): Eukaryota > Metazoa > Mollusca > Bivalvia > Ostreida > Ostreidae > Magallana > Magallana hongkongensis. Next base: position 70,405,079 of record WFKH01010931.1, read on the forward strand.
GCTGCAGGTCTGTAGCTCCCGGTCTGAAAAAATTCGGATGGACGACCTGGGAGCTACAGTGCCTCCCGTAGTAAAAAACTGCAATTTAAGGCGCACAAAAAATTGCGCTAGTTTTGGATTAATTAACCCTATTTCCGAACACATTCTGTGGAAAAAAATAGTACCATTAAATTCTTCATTCAATTTACTGCTAATATCGGTACTTTACTTGCCTTAAACTTTCTCTTAAACACACTACCGACCGCGGAAGTTGAAGTATGTTAAATTTACGTCGAGCTCGAGAGTCGCCATTTTTAAATGTAAACAAACTGCACCACTTCACTTTAGGAGGCTGGTGATGGAGTTTAAAAGCATATCAGAGGCAAATAAAGTGATGATGTCTGTAGAAAAATGTCCGAGGAATTTTTTGGAATCAAATATTTGTATAGAATGTGTTCGGAAATAAGGTTAATCAGTCCAAAACTAGCGCAGTTTTTTTGTGCGCCGTAAATTGCAGTTTTTTACTATAGGAGGCACTGTAGCTCCCAGGTCGTCCATCCGAATTTTTTCAGACCGGGAGCTACAGACCTGCAGCTACCTTTTGGAATAGCAACTTAAACTACGGGACCTTCATTATTAAAGAAAATTGCGCATAATACTTTCTTTGTAATTTGGCATCGTTTCGCTATAACAGGGCGTTTTGCCTTTTGAGTCAACCCCATCTTGTTATCACTTTCCTTCCGAGGTTCAAAATAATGAATCCATGTTTCATCACCTGTAACAATTTCCGATTAACGTCGTCCATTGCAATTTTTGTAGATTTTAGTAGTTTTCTGCACATTTCAACCCGCAATTGTTTTTGTTTTTCTGTTTATAGATGAGGTATCCATCTTGCAACCTTTCAACCTTTCGGAGGCCAAGGTGTTTAATGGTTAATCGACCATTATTAGTAATGATATCGGTTATTTTTGTAAGTATTGCATCCGTTGAAGCCGTACGAGGTGTTCCAAGACGTTGCTTATCCTTAAGGTCTGTTTGGTCATTTTTGAATTTGCCGACCCACCTGTGAACTTGTCTCAATGACATACACTTGTTTCCATTCACATCACACAGTTCTTTGAAAATTTCTTTCGAGTCTTTACCTAGTCTAAAAAAAGCTTTCATGTAGCCTCTAGTTTCAGTCTTATTGGATGATGACTTACCAGTCATACAGTGTCATGAGTAGGGGTTATATATCAGCTTCTCAAAAGAGTGTTCGATGATGAAACGGCCAAAGATTTGAAAAAAAAAACTTGATTTGTAAAGATTCAAAATTTGCCTAATATCTTTTATAAATTAGCTATATTGGCCTAATTAAATACAATTGTATTTTACATCTAAATCAATAAATATCAAACACATGCGTGGTTTCGGAATTCAAGAGAGTTGTACAATTAAACATGTCAATGAGAAAGTTATAAGTTAAGACAAAAGCGCACATTGTATAGAAACGTTAAATCCATTACCCTGTTATTCACCTCTCTAGAACCTGACACAAATATGTTTTTTTTTTTTAAAATTTGTCATTAGTTAGCTTAAGTGAAATTAAAACATTAAGAATAATGCATTTTGCATGAGAATTATCGCAAAGGCAACCTACGTTGTATAATGTACGCGATACATGTCTTGTTTATAAAATCTCAATTTAACTCATCTATAGAAATTTTAATTTCATCCATTTTAATTCTTACAATCTTTTAGGTTGTATAAAACGTCTTTTGATTGATTTTATAACAACACTAACCCATGTGATGTGTATATTATTAAATCTAATATTTTTTTCTTAAAACATTGCATGATAGCATTTTTAGTGCTGAAAGATATCATTATAATATTGAATTGACAAACTTTCTTAATCACCAAATCATGAAAAGCATTTAAAACTTAAACTCGATTTTCTGGGGTTATTTGTTGAATGGCATATATAATGACATGATGGTTGATATACTATGAAATACAAGAGTTTGAATAACAACGTAAAAACAATTTATTGGGAGTGTTTTACGAAGCCAAATGTATTCATTGAATAATTTTAAGATTAGAGCTACATTGTTGTTGCAAGTTTGATACAGTCTTATTTTATTTTAGTATTGTTTGTATTCTGCTTATCGTACCATATCTTGTTTTACTCCAGTAACGATGACAAGCGACAGTTCTTTTATAAGTCAAAGAAAAAACAAATTGTTAGACTGTTACCTTCTAGATATCAAAATAATACACCAGGCTTATTTTGTATTGTTTTTTCAGATTTGTTTTTTGTTTTTGGTAGTAATATCCTTTTATGTTAAGGGTTGAACTATACAGTTACAAACACGATAATTTCTTTTATAAACAAGACATATATCGCGTACATCATACAACGTAGATTGCCTTTGCGATGATTCTCATGCAAAATGCATTATTCTTAATGTTTTAATTTCATTTAAGATTAGTAATGACAGTGTCATGCATATTTTTTCAAGTTCATTAAAATACCCATAGAGGAGGAACCTTCATTTCATTTTCTGTTCGGGTAAATACTACAAAGTTTCACCAGGATTAATTATATCTGGAAGTTTGTCAATCAACAAATAAATTATAACAGTAGAATATGGAGAACAATATAAAAGTGTCGCTATTGTTGTTGACTGGAGTATACTTTTGTCTTGATGCTGTCACTGATATCCCGAATATGTGTGGGTAAGTTATATGGGATCTGACAGACAATAAAGCAATCTTACTTTCCCGGATATTTTGATTACTATTCTATTTTACAGAGAGAGCGTTTGCTGTGCAGGATTTAAACTCTTACAAGAACGTTGTATAGGTATTTTAAAACTTTATGTAAAGTATTTCACACATTATTAGATTCCTCTATAATTTGGAATTTCGCGATAAAATTCATAGATCATAACGTCTTTGATTTATATAGAGTGTCCCCCAGGTTCGTATGGACCAAACTGTACTGAAATTTGTCCCGATGGATATTACGGACTTTTATGTAAGGAAAAGTGCCCACCACAGTGTACCGGAGCATGTAATAAAACATCAGGAAGTTATCCAGGTAAAGGAAAGTCAATTGTCATATCGACTGCTTTGTTACCATAACATTTAATAGTAAAACGAGTTTTGATTACTATACTTCTAGTATAAAAAAGGCTACTAATTTATTTGATAAAGCACAGTAAGTGCATATTTTTAGAGTGACGATATTAAGTGAACAGCTTTGAGAGGCGTTATTTTATCAAGCAATATATGTATATCTTAGGATATCATCGATGTGTGTGTAATTGCTAATTATAATGCTATCGTGTTATTAAAGGATGATATCCCTAAACATATGAAAACTGTCCCTTTTTATACAATGTATTATAGAAATTCTATCATGCTTTTGATAATTTTAAAACAAGAGTGAATAAATATGACACATCCTAATTAGTGGTGATAGCTTGAGTCGTATTTAATTGTAATAATTGACGCATTATCCATGATTTTGTACACCCTGTAACAGTAAATTTTATTCTGGTTTGAGACCATATCCTTCTAATGAATAAAAATGAATAGAATGGGTAGACCATATTCAATAGACGATATGTATACGAATGAATTAAGCAGATCGGACAAGACTCGTTTACATATCACGTGACTTTATCTATCGCCAAATTGGGGGGAAACGTATCGATGACCAATGAAATCTATTGATAATTCAACTTACAAATAATGTATTCTCACGTGACACACGTGGTACAGACGAGTAACATTATGAAAGGTTTAGCGAGTTCACACCAGTGAAACAACATCATCTTATAATAAGGAAGTCCCACTGGACTTTTTGCATTTTTTAGAAGTTTACATATGAGCACAGCGAGATACATTTTTCCCCTTATACATATAGGTTTTGATAAAATACGTTGACCAGCTATAGATGTATTACTTTGATTTTGAACTGAATGTGAAAATGGAAAAAAAACATAATAAAAAAGTAATAATTTATATTTCCCATTTGATTGTTTTTTTTGGGTGAGAAAGGGATTCTTTAAGAGAACATATATCAAAGATTAAGTACATGCAAAATAAAAGGAGAAAATTCAAAATTTATTTTCATGCCAATTTACTTGGGGTCGTATTTCACATCATCCTTTGATTTTGGTTTTGTTTAGTCAGAAATACGTATACTGAAAATCATGAAAAGGAATTCTGGAAAATGTTCACTCATCAATTCATATCATTGCATAGTGCGCTGTTTGTTCTTTTCTAGCTTTATCATGCCTTCGGCATTGTGACCTGTAAATACAAACAAAGGTTACTCTTCCTAATTCGTCTGGAATGCCGCTTTTTCTTTGGATAAATTTTTTAGTCACGCGATTGTAACAATTGCACTCTTAGTGTTCTTACTGGAATAATTTACTTTTTCTATATCTATCGTAAATATTATGGTCATTCCAACAAGCAGAACAAGAAAGAACTTATTTGAATATGTAATGAACGCATCCTTGACAAATCCCTATCACTAAGATAAATAGAGTAAGATATTTTGTAGGATTACATATGAGCCAAACTAAATCAAATCTAATTTAAAAACCTAATGTTTACTACAGAATAGGCATTCAAGGAAGCCTAGTCAATACGGTAAATTGATTGGATTTGCTACTGAATTTTGACAAAATTTTACAATGCTGCTATGTGAATACATTTAATGCAAATTACATGTTGTAATGTGTGACTAAAAATTGGTGGTCATTATAATTTTTCATTGTGACTCATGCTTATATACTAGGGCTGCCCAAAAAGTTCGTGGATACATGCATTTTTTTTTTTAAATTACAAAACCATTTTCAGGGAAGTATTATTATACATATATTACATGGTTTCGAGGGCGACATACCAGAATATTTGCCCCGACGTGACTGGAAATCCCTGGAGTGATTTGTCGCCCGATGCCGAAGGCAGAGGGCGACATAACACTCCAGGGCTTTTTTGCACCGAGAGACAAATATTCTGGTATTGTCGCCCGAGAAGACATGTAATATATGTTATATAACATTTGTAAAAAATCGAAATCAGCATAAGAACATATTTACCTCATTAACAAGTGTATTTTGATTATTAATGCATCTTCATATCTTACAAATTAATGTTTTGTAAGATGTCGATCGGTGCTTTCAATAAGTAGGTAATTTTTTCAAATTAAACAATTAAGGTAAGTGACTCTGAATAGCAGACGCTGTCTGACGTTTTTATTTTCGAGGAACTGTTAACGTTTGCTTAGCTAAATTTCGAACCCGACGTAATTAATATGCAGAATTATTGCACCCGAGGGTGATATAACAGTTTCGGGAGGGCAATATAACTATTTCCTATGGAATATAACTGTTTCCGGAAGGGCAATATAACTTTTCCCGGCGTGATTCAGCAATTTTTAGGGCATAGGAATACAATTATCTCATTTGTGACATAACGACAAAACTTATTAAGGTCAAGATTTAGTAAATGATTCAAAAGTTTATTTTTGGTGCTAGAACAATTATGACGTCATAAATGATTTTTTATATCTTTTTCCCGTACTTTACGGTTTTAAAGGAATTATGAAGAAAATGAAACAGTTTCATGACATTCTATATTAAATCATGGGAAAAGTAATCCCGATACCTATATTCAATTTGACATCATTTTAAAGGGGAGGTCAATAGCTTGTTTAATGCCGTTTTTGGAGAGACTGTAGGCATTCTTTATACATTTCATTAGTCAAAAATGGACAAAACTCCGATATTTGTTACTTATTTCCTTCATATTACATAGAAATTGACAGTTAAAAACAGAATTTTCCATTGTGTTTACTAAACATTTAAGCTCCGATACACCCTATCAAACAAAGCTATTGTTATGAAGCATCATTGAAAGAATTTATATCCTGAATTTCATAAACCTGTAAGCACCTTTCATTTACTAGATCTTGACCTTAAAAAATGTTATATAATATTTTAATATATAGTATAATAATGTATATGTAAAAAAAGTAGAGCAATGTATATTCTTACATTAGAGTAATATATATATATATATATATATATATACAGGCTGCACGGCCCAGTCTGATGTTGAGTTATAACGACTTTTTTTTATAACGTCGTAGTCCTTCGTTTACCTGACAGTATTATGCCGCATGTACAGTTTGGCCAGAGAGTACAATCGCACGCTCCATCCGAAAATCGCTTGTGTCACTAAAAGATAAAGGATCTCGAACTATTTCGATGTTTTTCCAGTCTTCTCCATCAATTGTTTCGTTTCTATCGGTGTTTTATCCAAGTCGACACAGAATTTTATGATGGCTTGTTGTTTCGTGCGGTCAACCGACATCGCTTTTCTAGAAGTTGTCAATCAACAAATATTTTACAGTAATAGAATATGGAGAACAATATGACAGTGTCGCTATTGTTGTTGATACGAGTTCACGTTTGTCTCGCCTCTGCGACTGTCACTGTTGACCCGACTAAATATGGGTAAGTAACTGTGTGGGTCTGCCGGACAATACCATTACCAAACCAACCTCACTTTTCCTGATATTTTGATTTCTAGTTCTGTTTTGTTTACAGAGATGTTTGCTGTACAAGTTATACACTTTCACGGGAACGCTGTATAGGTATTTCTAATCCTCGCACTTAGTATGCTACACAAAACATTAGTTATGTAACTTTATTTGGAATTTCCTGTAATTATTCTTAGATCATAAATGCTTTGATTTTATCAGAGTTTCCTCCTGGGTTGTATGAAGCAAACTGTTCTGAAATCTGTCATGAGGGATTACATGGACATTTGTGTAAGGAACGGTCCCCATCACAGTGCGACACAACATGTGATAAAATATCAGGAAGGTGTTCAGGTAAAGGGAAAAAAAGTGAATCAACTGCTTTGTTATCATAACATGTCAAAAACTCGTAAAATGACTTTATATATTTCAAACATAAGTAAATATGACAATCCAATATTAAAAGCACATTCTATGCAAATGTTTATTCCAGAGTAAAGAAATAAAACATGAAAAATTTAACAGTTTTTTTTTTATCACGCGTTACGTGAATATCTCAGGATGTCACTGTTGTGTGATTAATTTGCTGGTGTCCTTATGTCATCTAGGTATACTAAAGGGGAATATTATTTAGAAATTGATGACATTTTAAAGTTCATTAGCATGTCTATTTGCCTTAAATTATATAAACTATAAAACACGACGTAGACACTAAGTAACCAACCTTAACCATTTTGTGAAAGCATTTTGGTACAAATCGTTCTCTTATTTATTTCTGTTACTGATTACATAAAGCATAGAAAAACATGTTAACTTGATAAAGAAGGCTAGACGGTCTTGGTCATTTTAGACTCTATTAAAAAGGGTTTGGTGAAAAGCTCTACATAAATATAAAATATTCAAATTTTAAATTAAAGATATTGGGATTTTCCCATTACTTTTAAGTAGTTTATGGCCTAATAACCCTAACCTAATGGCAGATCTGATTGGTAATGTTTGACCACAAAGCCTTGCTTAAAAAGAACTAGTACTGATGGCCAACCTTTTGCATTTTTAATGTTCGATTTCAAGATTATTTGTATATTTGACTTATTTACTCACACTTTCATGCGTCCTCTTATTTGTATGAAGACTGATATAGTGGACAAATTATAAATTTGAGGAAGAAAATATCTGGATATTTATTTGAACATCGTCAATATTTGTCTTCTGTTCTTGTTTGTGGTCTGTTATGTTTTATAAGATATGGTACGTAATCTATCTATCTATCTATCTATCTATCTATCTATCTATCTATCTATCTTTCTATCTATCTATCTATTTATCATGAAAAATTTGGGCAATATTTAGCAAAATCATATATAATTATTGCATTTATCCTTTTTCAGTACAAAAGACAGAGACTGAGTCATAGGTATTTTCATTTTTTAATACAAAATCAAATTTTTATTTTTGAAATAAAGTCCTTTGGTTTTTTTTAGTTTGGTTCCTCACATGAAGTTGGATATGATTGACTAATTATATAGTCGTATTGCTTAAATTTAATGATTTGGGTTTATATACAGGAAAGCGAAGTTTTAATTTAATGACTATTATTTATGACATTTTGGATCATTCAAAGACCATTCAGCAAATCAAAATCCTCAACAGTCTAACGGCATTATTTATGAATATAGCAAAGTCAAAGAGCGCAACAGCCAAACTCGAAAGAATGTTGTATCCCAGGAAATGACGTCACATCAAAAGTATAGCGATGAGAGTGGTGACATGTTTGATAGTAATGACTTTGAGGACAACATATATCTATGTGGCAAAGTCCAAATCTCTGATCTACCAAAGTCGACTCAACTAGAGCAGCAATCCATGCGAAAACCAAACGAAAGGTATGGAAGCATTTGGCTCTAAGAAGTATTCACTACGGAATTCAAAATCCACTGATATTCCCAAAAATTGAGTTACATTATCTGACACCTAATATACATTGACTGTACCTCACTGTACCTTTTACTCACTTCCACTGTACTCCATCCTTCATTTCTACTGACGAGCACTCTACCCCACTGTACACCACTGTACAGTTCTTCTGACTTCCACTGTACCCCATTGCACGCCACTGTACCTCAATTTGAAAGATTAAATATTTCTCAATAGTTTCAATGTGATTTTTTCTTCAACATTCAGTTATGTGCCTCATTTACATAAAAACCAATTCAACATGTCGTTAAAACTTAGTTATGTTTTATATAATTAATTGATAATGATATTAAATTTCACGATTGCAAAAAATGAGATGTTCTTTCAGATAAAATTCTCGAACTTTACATTTTGAATCTGATTTTAAAAACTGTTTCATTTATTTAGTACGTTTATTTTGTAAACTGCCGGTCATTGCATTGTAAGCATCGGAAAACACAAGTCCCTAACCAGCTAGGTTACACAATTATTTCTTTTAGATTTTAGCAAGCCCTCGATTAATATGACCGGGCTGTTACTTCCCCTTATCTCGTTAATTGTGCTTCACCCACTTAAAACCAGCCAATTAACACAGAATCAACCAAATATATCTGCTTCTTTTTGTGAAAGGGGGGGGGGGGGGGGGGGGGGGACTCATTCGAAAAAAATCTTTTCAAGCAATAAAATCCGCCAACCATGAAAATCTTAATCAATGAGGGGAGGAGTGCGTAGTACATATCAAACCTCGATTTCACTGCTTATCTCAATTTTTCATATTTTCCGAATGAAGTAGGGGGCAACGCCACTATAATTCAATATTCTTTACTATTTCTGTGTCTTTTTCTTCTCTTAAATGTTTTAGAAATAAGATGGTTAAAAAGCACTAGAAACAATTAAGAGAGAGAGAGAGAGAGAGAGAGAGAGAGAGAGAGAGAGA
>WFKH01010931.1:70414591-70438500 GCA_016163765.1 Magallana hongkongensis
GAGAGAGAGAGAGAGAGAGAGAGAGAGAGAGAGAGAGAGAGGGCAGGTGCGGATCCAGGATTTGAAGTTAGAGGAGACGCCAGTTGTAGGCAGGGGGTCAGGGGGACACTTTTTGACTATATTGAGTTCATGTCATATGTAGTTGTTGAAAAGTGTTTACAATTAAATCTTTGTTGGAAATGGCGGTTTTGATGCTGTAAGGTAATGTCATTGTGCTAATGACTATAATTTCTAACTGAGGACCTTAGAATTTTAGAGTGTGAGAGAGATGAATTTTTAATCTTATTCGACTTGATTCTAATAAAGAAAAATCGCATCTAAATTGATGAATATAAAAATTATTTTGTTTATTCAGAATTGATAGTAATATATATGTCATTTTTATTTAAGGTTTTAAATATCAACGATACCCGTATTAAGACATTACGTCACATCTTGAACAAGGTGTCAAAAAAAAAAATCCATGAATACATTGATATAATTGAATTGAATTAATTGTATAAGACAAAATATTATTACTTATTAGGTTTATTAATGACTGACTACAGAAATATACCGGGTTGATCGATCTCAGAAACGGCGAGGCGAAGCCTATTCACAAAAAGCGACGATCTATCAACTCCATGTAAAAGTCGTCTTACATTTCGTCCAGTTTTACACTATCAAACTCTTCAAAAGTATCATTTTCACATTTCAAATACTCTTTTAAAATCTTTTGCACCCTTGTTTACGAACAATGTGTTGTTGCTTTTCAATTTTATACGTTTTCTCACTTTACTCCGCAGAGGTCTAAGCAAATATCGACGCTGTCATTTTATTCGGTTTAAGAGATAACAATGTGACGTATATAAAAAAGCAACAAATCTTTTTTTAAAGTAATTCTAAACGACAACTACTCCAAATATTTTAAAAACTTCTGGAACACGGTTTCTGTATTTAATATTATGAAAAGTCGAGATGAGTAGACGAGGCGTCGGCCATATTGCCGAATATTAATTCTCACCAGATGGACATAGAGCTATATCCTGCAGTCACGTGTCAAAAAATAAACCAATGATAGTGCGACATTTCAGTCCGAGGGAAAACAAAATAACTTATGCATGAATTTTGATATCAATCATTAAAAAGTTGTTAAATTATGTATACTAAGTGGACTTATTATGTATGCTAAGTGCTGATCGGGGGGGGGGGGGGGTTACAATTTCTTAAATTTACATAGTACAAATATCGAAAATAGGTCTTAGACACCCCCGCTGGTAAAATTATATCCTTTTGACTCCCCTTCTCTGAAAAAAGTGTTTGAATCCTTACTTTTTATAATGAATTTTAAGAAAAGAAGTTCATTTTCTTCTTTTATGTTTGCAAAAAGAGAAAGGAATCCAGATTTGGGTTTCAAACCTGCATTTTTAAAAGACGTAGATGTTTAGTTAATTTTTAATACATTAAAACTAATAAGTAAGAGGCCCATGAGCCACATCGCTCACTTGAGCAACAATAGCCATTATACATAGTATATATAAGTATATATAAACCTACATCAAATTTTGAACACATTGTGAGGTAAAAGAACTGTTCAGAGATCAAAGTCTAAACACTGAGAATCAACAACATGCTTGCATATTAGTAATACCATGAATTTATAGAATTTGATTTTTTGAGATTCATTTTAAAGATTTTCTTAAGTAAAATTACACCCTCCCCAATCGTGGCAAAATCCTACCCCCAAGGATCATGATATAAACAAACTTGAATCTATACATCTGAGGTCGCTTTCAAAAAAGTTACAGCACCTCTGTCGAATTGGTTTTTGAGAAGATTTTTAAATTTTTTTTCTCTATATGCTTATGTGAAATCAATCCTCCCCCCCCCCCCCTTTTGTGGCCTATACCTACTCCTTAGGATACACAAGTTACAGTTTTCCTGGGCACTTGGTTTTAGAGAAGAAGGTTTTTGAAGATTTTTATCTTTATATTCCTATGTAAAATTTTGATCGCCCCATTTTGGCCCCAATCTACTCGCGAGGATCGTGATTTGAACAAACTTGAATCTATACTTCCTGAGAATGCTTCAAAACGTTACATCTTTTCTGGCCAATTGGTTTTTGAGGGGAAAATATTAAAGATTTTTCTCTATATATTCCTATGTAACAATTTGACCCCCATTGTGGCCCAAACCTACCCCCGATGATCGTGATTTGAAGAAACTTGAATCTACACTTCATGAGGATGCTTCCATACAAGGTACAGCCTTTCTGGCATATGGTTTTTGAGAAGAAGATTTTTAAAGATATTTGTCTTAATATTTCTTAGTAAAAATTCGCCCCCCCCCCCTCATTGTGGCCCCATCCTACCCCCGATGATCGTGATTTGAACAAACTTAAAACTACACTTCCTGAGGATGCCTATTCACAAGTTTATGCATTTCTGGCTAATTGGTTTTTAAGAAGAAGACTTGGTTAAAAAAATACCATTAAATTTTTAATTAATTAATTATCTCCCCTTGAAAAAGGTGGTGCCCTTTATTTTAACGAACTTGAATTTCCTTTACCCAATTATGCTTTGTGCTAATTTTGGTTCACAGTGGTTCTGGAGAAGTTGAAAATGTAAATAGTTTACAGATAGACAGACAGAGAGACCGACAGACAAAGGGACGGCTTTTAGCTTAGATGAGCTAAAACTGGTGCAGTGGGTAACAGTACCGTACAGAGTGTTTGTCATTACCCTGTACAATGGTGTTCAGTGCTGGTCAGTACCCCGTACAATGCCGTATGGTGGGGTACAGTGCTGGTCAGTGGGTAGGTTCAGTGCTGTCCAGTGGAGTACAGTGGAGTACAGTAGCTCTGTACATTGGGGTACAATGGGATACAGTGGGGTACAGTAGCTCTGTACAGTAGATGTACAGTGGATTTACAGTAGGGTACAGTGATTACAGTAAAACATGGTTATAGCGAACACGCTTATAATGAATTGACGCTTATAGCGAAGTGATTTTCATTCCCCGTGACTTTTTTACTTGTTGTAAACTTGACGGATATAACGAATTATGCTTATAACGAAGTAAAATTGCCCGTCCCTGGTACTTCGTTATAAGCGTGTTTTACTGTATACAGGAGATATCAGAGGATATCAGTCAATTCTTAAGAATATCAGTAGATTTTGAATTCATAAGTCATGCCTGATTTCATGTGTTTTCTTTTTCGTGCTTGCCGGAAATTCAAGAAAAAGTAAAACCAGGAGAATTTATAAACTAGAAAACGCAATTGTTATAGAGTAAATGTATCAATCTATAAAACCTTGTTATGTTATATATTGAAACAATCTAACGTTTTAAACTTTGAAACTAAATTTTCTTAAATTTTGAGAATTTCAAAAATAACAAATAAAGATATATTGAAATACTATATTACCCAGATTTTTGGTACTTGTAACATTGCTACATAGTATCAGTATTGAAGTACTTACAGATCTGTTATACATGTAAAAATGGGTAGTTATTTTTAGTGAGTACAATGCAAGTTTACTAAGGGTTACAATTGTGTTTCTTTTAATTGGTTTCCGTGACTCTAAAATGGATTTCAGGCCAATTTGAAAGGCACAGAGTCTTGTCTTGGGTTTATGGTTATATGGACATTGAAATATTATCCTCTGGCTAAAAGAAAAGTTAAAAATGGAAAACATGTGTTTCAAGAATATCAGGTATACCAAAATATGAAATTTTCAAACGGTGTGCTACCATTTTTGCAATTGCATAAAAAATCCTCAGATATTAGGTAAAATAGTAAATATCCATGAGAACAAATAAACCTTTTTTTCACATATCTTTGACACAATGGTTGATAAAGTTTTGAAATTAAATGTTCTAGTTACACCAGTATCATCTTTTTTGGTCCATTGTATGATCATTTAATGTTAATATTCGAAATTCATTGTGCGTAGAGACCAACCATTTTCACGAGTATATTTGATGGCAATTTTTGATGTGCAATAAGGTTTCAAAAATTGTCCCTCTATTAATTAAAAGTTGCTTGGCTTTTCTACTTTGTAAACGAGGAATATACACATTCACGACAATATATAGTTAATTTGATTTTAAGTATAATAACTTGATGGAATTTATTTCAAAAGGAAAAACTTATTGGTTGATATCGCGACAGATACGAACTATGTTTTTTCTCATGAGAACATATGATACCGGGGAGCTGTCATTAACACATCAACAGAATTTGGATAGAAAAAGAATATGGATGACAGTGTACATATGTCATTATTACTAGTTTTTGTTCATGAGTGTTTGAGCGATGTCGTTGTGGATCCAAATATGTGTGCGTAAGTAATTGTTAGAGATTTTTATAACGATACCATTATAAAAGAAAATGTGATATGGCCGATGTTTTTACCTTACCCTTTGGCTATTTCAGATCTGGTATTTGCTGTTCAAACTATATTCGTAAAGGGAACCGATGCATAGGTATAATTTCGACATACATAACAAGATAAAAATGTAATATTTTCTATTTATACAAGCAAATAATTAATAATTAATCTATACAGAGTGTGGCCCGGGAACCTATGGAGTAAACTGTACCGAGGTTTGTGATGATGGATTCTATGGACGTTTTTGTCGAGACAAATGTCCAACGCACTGTAACGATACATGTGACAAAATATCCGGAGTCTGCCCCGGGCAAGGTAACAGTCATATTTGTTGTTTTCAACGTTATCTTCTATTTAAGTATATTTAAAAATCTTTAAGGCAGATAAACATGTGTATTATCTTGAATACTTGAACAAGTATTCGCAGTAAACTAATTATTTTTCTAACATCGTTATTTTAAAACTTTTATACGTCTTGTTTCTGTGTTTGTTTGAGAAAACACCATGTTCTTGATGTAGTAGAGAGATCTTTTCTGACTGATCTCTGTCATTTTTAATACTTCGATAGGAATTAATTATGTAAAAAGAAGAAGATATAGAAAAAGATCTGGAAAAAAAGATAAAAAATGAAATAAATGAAAAAAAATATAAACATGAACCCCCCCCCCCCCCCCCCCCGGATTTTCTTTATTGATACTCATCATTTTTTATCTAAATAGATTGTGCCAATGGTTCTAAAGGACACAACTGTAGTGAAATTTGTGCTGAGGAATTCTACAGATACAAATACCCACAACATTGTAGCCAACCATGTAACCAAACGTCGAGAGAATGCCAAGGTAGGAGGAGTTATAACAAATTACGTAAGAAATTATAATAATAATCAATATATATATATATATATATATATATATATATATATATATATATATAATGTTTGTTAAATTACTGTCGTACACATTGCAAATTCATTAGATTAAAGCGAATATAAAGTACTGAAATCATTGTAACTGCGCTATTATTTTATTTTGTAAAAATCTATTAATCATACATCGTTTGCCTTACATGTTTAACACAATAAACGCAGAACATAGCACGTGCAATAAATTTTGAAGTTTTGAAGTGGTTTTAGTAAAATCTCTTACACTTATGTTTCAGTTTAGTGTTAAATATTTTCACAGAAAACTGTAATTAACCAAGTGCATGATACGGCCGTTGTATTATTTTTCGATATGTACATGCCAACCAAAAATCAATTCAAAGTGCTTAAAGTACAGATATCCGGTCTCATTTGATTTGTATTGAGTATTAAATGGCATAATAAAAGGGCATAATAAAAGACTAAAACAGATTAAACAGATTAAATAAACCCATTGGGTCATTATGAATGAATCAACTGAGTTTACAAACGTATCAATGCATGTTTATTACATCTTTAATTTAATAAAACGTGGGGAGGGAGGGGGGTCAGATATTATAACACCCCAACCAAAATTAACTGTTGTAAACGCTCCTCAAACAATTCCCGCCACAAAACTTGATAACTGGATCTCCACTTCGCCTAAACAATGTATTCCGTTGCTCATCAACTTTACATTGCAAACTCGAAGCATTTTAAAATGTTACAAAGAAAAAAAACGGTTGTTTAGTAAACATCCTGTACCGTGCACCGTAAATATAACCTAGTCATTGTTTCCGCAATGGGCCCGGCTAAAACACCTGCTGTAGGTACCAGTCACATTTACGATGAAACATCTTAAGGGAATATAAATTATCGAAACCTTTACCTTTACGTGATATCGTGTTCTTTGTAGAGTTTACAGAGTTTGATTGAATTGAACCTAAAGTAAGTCATTAAATAGGCTAATTCCTATAAGAAATATTTTTTGTAAATGTTACACATAACCAATATCCAACTATATTTCAAAAAAGTATTTTTTAACTACTATAACAAGGGACCTACACACGATTTGAGATTTGAGATGATTTGAGAAGATTTCATTTTTTATGTATAAAATGGTTTTCTTATGCATTCTATATGATTGACCAAAATTTAAATGTTACAAGCGAGATTCAGAGGTAAGAATTCATTGCGTATTTGTTTACAACTAATGAAGGGTAAAGAACCTGCCATTTGATTTTTTGTGTGCATTAATAATATTCTCAACAAAAGAAAGCAACATTTGATTGAAACTTATACCAAAAACAACACATATGTAAACAATAACAAGACTGAAGCTTTGTTTACAAAACAAAGAATCTAAATCTCTGTATCTTGCTTGTAACTCGATATTTTGACAAAGCATTTAAAATATCCATATTATTCATTCTAATTCAAATTGTGTTAATGTTCCTATAAAGGTTTAATTTCTATTTTGGTTTTGAAATATGACATATTTATAATATATATTTTAGTAAACTTGTATATCTTTAACTGAATTATGTTTGTAGAAGTGTATAAACTATATAAATTTTGTTGCAATTAAAACGTTGTCGTCGCAAAGGATTTGTATGTAGTATGTATGCAGAACACTGATAATAGAATGAAAGGTATGGCATTTGTCCAAATGAAGAACGTTGTGAAAATACAGATTGTTTTGAGTTTATAAATTGGTTTGACTCTCGTCGGAGGAAAGAGACACAAATTATGAACAAGGAAGTATTTATCATTGATAATAACAGAAGTGTATGATGGAGACGGCACATGCATCAGTCCTGCTGTTTGTTGGTATACATGTGTGTCTCACCTCTACAACTGTAGATTCGTATATGTGTAGGTAAGTAAACGTAGAGTATGCCTAACAATACCATCTCATTAATTACGAAATTGTTATTTTTTCTAAACTTCTTTCTTTTTCATTTATTTCAGGGTCAGCATGAGTTGTGCAGGTTATAGAATTGATGGAGTTCTGTGTATAGGTATTTTTTTGTAAATGAGATCTAACGTAATCCAACAGTGTGGGTTTTATTTTAATAAAGCACTTTCTACTTTTAAGTTTTAATACTCAAATAGAGTGTTCTTTCGGAACGTATGGAGTAAACTGTAGTAAGACTTGTCCCGATGGATTCTACGGAGCGTTTTGTAAGAACAAATGCCCGTTAGAATGTAAAGAATTCATGTGACAAAAATCAGGAGGCTATCCAGGTGAGAAATAGCACAGACAAATATTGATTTGTCAACAGAACGGTATATGTGATGTTATTCTTACAATAATTATGATGCGTTCCGCATGCATCTAAAATGTCCCGTTGTTTATATCTAGGATATCTATTGTGTAACTTTATATTTGATTTTTCCAACGAGTTGAAATGGTGTATATATTCGCGAGACTTGCCGAGCGAATATAAACACTATATTAACGAGTTGGATAAAACAAATATAAAATCACACACTTTTAGGGAGGCTGGGTGGTTAACAAATTAACAATCAGATCTTCTTTAAATTTTTATATATGATTTATTTAGCTATAAAGTATCATTTACTAAAGAAAAAATGTAACTATTTTAGCTTTAAAACTTGAGCATTTTCCTTTATCTTTATACAGAGTTCTTTTTAAGGAGATTAAAATAGTCGAAAAATGGCCGCGACCATCGAACCTTCTTTTTAAAACGATATCCAGTATCTTCAAATTTGTTCTACATTTCTTTATTTCATTCAAATTGGACTGATAAAAATTCAAGACATCAATAAAAATAAACTGTTTTTGTTTGATGAAATGAAAATGACGACGTTATAGAAATTGTAATATGCATTTAGATTATGCAACCATCAATTTTTTTAAAGTGCTAGTTTGTTATCGATTTTTAAATAAAATAAACCAAAGTTTCCAAAGCGATTTGAGCCTCCTGTTGTGCGGCTTTGTCAAGATGTTGACGTTCAAAACAATGTTATCAGCGAGACATTGTGATGTTTGAAAAGAAACAAGATAATTTTGAATCAAAGCATCAAATCAACTTCGGGCTTTCAAAGTATTTGTTTTATATTAAATAAGACAATATTGACCATTCGCAGAATACTCTCTCTCTCTGTCTCTGTTTCTCTCTCTCTCTCTCTCTCTCTCTCTCTCTCTCTCTCTCTCTCTCTCCAAAAAACGAAAACGAAATAAATAGTTCATTCCACCTCTGGCTAAAGACCTCTTGATATCTTTGTGTTTTTTTAAATATTTTTTTGGTCAATTTTTTTGGGTCGATTTTTGTCATTATATTTATTCAAACAAATCAAATTTTAATGAAATTGGTCATTGAAAGATATGACACCAATTTGGCCAATCACTCAAAACTTTTAGTTTTGATATAGGTCATTTATATAATGACACACCATAAATGAATTTCTATCCCAAAAAAGGTGATATTATTTGTTAGCATCATGACAGAAAAGTTTTAATCTGACTGGAAAGTTGTCAAGAACAAATACACAAGATTTGAAAAATGTGGAGAATTATGTACAAGTGATAGCTACGCTGATAATTAGTGTCCATGTGTCTTTTAGCTCTGTTACCGTGGACCCGAATTCGGGAAAGGTAATGTCAGTAACCATCAAACACTAGCAGCATAAAAACGTAATTTGTAAGTTAAAAAAAATTTTTTTTTTGTTTTAGAATAGGTTAATGCTGCCCAGAGTATACACTTGATGGCGGTCGATGTATAGGTATTATATTAAAGAAAAGTTTTAGAAAACGAATGGATTATCTAAATATTATTTTAATAAAACACTAAAACACTTTTTAAAGAAAGTCCCCGTGGGAGACACGAAAACAATTGTACTGAACACTGTACTGATGGATTTTATGGACTCAGATGTAGGAACAAATGCCCATTGAAAGGTTACAAGACCTGTGACATAGCATCTGGAGTTTGCCCAGGTCAAGACCTTGGTAACAACACACCTTTTGCTGTATCATAACTTTATCGTTATTATTTCTCTATTAATTTGAAATGTTATCTATCTATCTATCTATCTATCTATCTATCTATCTATCTATCTATCTATCTATCTATCTATCTATCTATCAGTCTGGATATGATATAAGGACAAAGAAAAGTTTATGCATGATAAAAATATTTCAATTTCATTGAACAACATTACGTACATAAGCGCTGTAGAATTCAGATATTGATTCAACATTTGCATAACCATATATCTGTTTACATAACGGTGATACAGTCAAACCTCAGCGCGATGGATAGAATTCGTTTAACGTCATATATCCACTGTGTAGAAACGGACTAGGGTAACGCACTTTACCCTAGTCCAAGATGGCGAAAGGGAAGCATGCTTCAGATTTTTTCGCACAAGTATTCACCTTTTTAATGGTTGATTCTAAAAACTATTGCGCAGTATATGGTGGGCGGTGTTAGTTTTCAATGTCCATCGTAAATCTGTCTTAAATTGCTCGTATTTATTGAAATAACGCGTGCCGAAGATTGGCTCCAAACTAGGGTAAAGTTGATGAGGCGATATTTTGTGACTAGGGTTTTGTTTTTTTGTGACTAGGGTAAAGTTACTTGTTTAACATTTAAATATTTACATAGTTTGACTTTGTAACTACTTTAAACAATTTATAAAATTGAAATACACTTTTTTCGCTGCTACTGTCGTAAGACGTCACACCGATTGAAGATATTTTTATGGTATCGGATGTACCGTTGAGACTGAGGCCTCAGGATTTTCCGTTATGATCTTGGTAGATTACGGAGATTGGAATAAATTTTCAAAATGTCAAAATATTTTATTTAACATAATAAACAGTAAGAAATAAACACTCAATGTATAAAGTAAAGCAATAACGTCATTTGTCGTTGAATGGTGTTATTCTTTTTTCCACGGCGCATTTACGATAACGTGAAGAAAAAAACCCTACTTTTATATAGGATAAAGTTTGCAATGCGTGTGTAACGTATTCAGACGTAATATAGATCAAAAAATTAAACATACATAATACTAGTATTACAACTTTATTTTTCATTTACATTTATTATATTAAACATATGAAGTGTTATTCGTACGTTTGTTAAATTTCTTTGCATGCAAGAAACACATCACATCGTGTTTTAGTTCTGGGAATATAAAACATGGTTTCATTTTTTTTTTTTAAACTAGACCATAAAATGCATGCACTACTTCACCGAACGCTCGCTAAACGGCGGTTCAACCGAAGCGCTTAATAATAACAGTTTTCACGAGACGCTGCACGTTTTGCCCGACGCTAAAGGGTTTGCAAACCGTTTTTGAAATTTAATTATTCACAGAATTTATAAGGGTGTCATGGTGCAAATTTTGAATTTACTGGGAGGTGTAAATACGTTGTTAATTTTGTATTTACACCCACCGAGAATAAAATTCAAAATTTACACACATGACGGGGGATACTATGCAATTAAATGATTATTATTTTTTTCTTTGATCATACTAACTGCATAGAAGAATATCTTCCGTAAATAAATCCAGAAAAAAAAATCAAAACTACTAAAAGATACGCCTAACGAAATAAAAACGAAGTTTCCGCAGTGTATCACTGTTTCATGATTTCCTTTTTTAAAATTCAAAACATTTTATTGGAAAGAACAAAAAAAATAATTTAAATTTCAGACCCAACATCTGTATAACGGCGTATATTTCCTAGCTTAATTGATTAGATAAATTAATTGTAATCATTGTGATTAAACATCGTTTTATTTTCCGTAAAGAGGGTTGACATGCAAAATCATCATTTTTTCTTCTCTCGCATTTCATAGAATATGGACAGGGTATTTTTCACTCTGTTTCCTTTTTTTTTTTTTTTTTTTTAATTTTTTTTTGTTGCTGAATTTCCTATCATTCAAAATTGTACTAAACAGCTTTAAAATAGATTAATATCTATTGGCCGTTGACATAACAGAAACTCGTGACCACCCAATCAAATCAAATACCCAAAAGATAAACAGGTTCAGTCAGTTAGCCGATGTCTAAGGTTATGTGTGATAACTGTATACAATCATTGTGCTAAAACATACATGCGTTTTTACTTTTACAATATGACAGTGTCCCTTATAGTTGATTTGGATTGCCTACATGTATGGAAGTCATAATTTGTTAGCCGTATAAAACATGTTGACGGATTGCGTATTTGAATATTAGTAATATAGAGTGATCGTTTTTATGCTCATTTGAGGTGCAAATTTTTGAGGTGCATAGATCTTAGGTGACTCATACCTTCGGATGTTATCGGGATGTAAATTATGGATGAAAATGAGGTAATGAAGGAAACAAACCCGGATGGTAATCAGTAATGTTTAGGTTGAATTATAATCAATGATGTTAATTATGTGATGTCGGAAAATAAACCCGGATGATTATAAACAAAAGGAAACAATCAGTTTTGTTATGAACAATGAGATAAAAAGGTTACTAATTTGAAATCGGATATAACTCGTCAAGATACTGTTTCGGTGAACGTCCAAGGCATTTTGTCATTTCACCGTTAGCATTCCCAGTGACAACATGTAAACGCCTTGCTGTAAGTTAGCTTTAGAAAACGATCGTTTCGTTGAAGTATTTACAACGAAAGACACCGAAAAAGAGTAGACCTACGCGAATGGAAAAATGACTCGTATGCAACAAAGAAAGGAATTACTTTAAGTCTGGACCTTTTTAAAACATTTGCACTCGTTTTTGATATGATTGATGCAGCTTTGAGCAAACATGAACTACCACATAGGTTCTAACATTTTCTGTTTAATTCAACAAGACAATCCGTGTGAGGACATCAGACAATATTGGCGACCACCGGAAAAAAAATGTTCGTTTTAACGAAAAAGGGACTGTGTCTTCGACCAGTGGAGTACAGAGCACTGAAATCACACATAGCTGAAATGGAACAAGTTTTCCGTTTAAAGGAATGATCGGCATTTAATAACATAGGTCAGCTTCATGTAAATGTAATGCAAAAGCAATAAACGTGATAAATAGGATATATCGCACCATTTTGTTGATTTCCGAAATAGCAAATAATTAATAAAATTTCTTCTTAGTAGGTGAAGTTTACTTGCGATTAAAATTCGTAAGCATGTATATAAAAAAATAACGTGATTTGAATCATTTTTTAAATGTTTCAATCTGTAGGCACGCACATAAGAATAATGTTTTTATATTAATTTATATGTAATTAAAAATTTACATGAAGCTGCTACTGGATAATAAACAAAGTAGTTCGAGGCACAATGCGTGCGCAAATAGTAAAATTTGCCGGATACGAACACAACTGTGATCGGCCAAAGCCGATCAAAAAAAAAAAATCATCTCCGAGCTCGAATTTCTTGTTCCGTGTTTTATGCGCGATGATCAGATAAATCAATTATGCATGCGTCGATGTTGTACTTGTAATCCGTTGGAATATGTGAACTTGTGAGAGTAGACACGTTATCAAAAACAATTAGTCCAAAGGTCTAAAACTTCAAATAAGTTTTTGAACAGGATACATGGGACATACTTTGTTTACTTTTTTTCAGATAGCTTAAAGGTAAAGTAATAAATGAAATTAGCTTGATCAAAATTATTGTGATTTTTTTGGACAATATATATACCTATGTTTTGCGTCTTATGACACAAGACACACAATATTTAAATCAAAACTGTGTTGATAGTGTTGATGTCAGAAGATGATTTTAACTTTCATATGCTACTATTTTTTTTTGTTGAAAAAAAATTATACAATATTTTATAAATACCTCTCACTACACTACGTATAAAACATTTAGAGTCAAAATGGGGTCAACTGGTGTTGCATTGGCAAATGGAAAGAGTGTTTCATTTTTATATGTTTCCTATGTCGGTTAAAACAATGTCTAATTTTTCTCTTTACAATCTGAAAGGGGCACAAATACATTTGAAGATATTACCGCAACAATAAACTTAATTTACAATATTGGAAGGGGGATGGGAATTTTAGAATGTGAAAGTTACTTATATGCACATCCAGTAATACATAACTTATCATGATGATGATTCAATTAATGTAAATACAATTTTAGTTTCTATGATGTACTGATGTAATAAAGGTAACGCTTAAAAACACAAATGTTTAGCTAACAATGATTGGCAGTCGTGCGGTAAAAAGAATCTATGGAATTATCATCTTTATTGTTCTGTCTGTATTTTTGTTGCACTTATATGCATTTGTTTATTATTTTCATTCAGTTTACATATTCTGTTGCAACTACAGGCATTTGTTGAATCATAATTATGATTATTTTGATTTTGCGAGACAGAATATTATTTCATCTTATGCTTAATATACATGATGTTCAACTTTTATACATGCAAAAGAGGTAGGGGGTACTAATAATTAGTGTACATCTTTCTACCGGAACTCTTCATAATGTCAAATTTATTAAATTCTTTATAATATTTATAATTGTGAGTTACCAAAAGAGGACATATATACGTATATAGCATTTAGATTTAAGTGAGTTTTTTATGCTCAAACATATTTAAATTGATAGGAGAGTTCAAGGAATATGACCTTTTTATGATATAAACAAATACAATGGTGTTATGATAATTTGCTCTTAAATCTATTTTCAGAAAATTTGTGTTTTAAAAAAATATATCTCGCATCACTGTGCTCACTTTTATAACATCATACATGTGTATTAACCTAGAACTGTTTCCACTTTAGAGGAACAAGGTGAAACAATATGACAATATGCTGCACATACCTGTAATTTTGTATGCTTTTAAACTGTTCGTGGTTGTGTAAAGAATGATATTTATGTTTTATTACGAAAACATATGGAATAAAAATGGTTAATAAGTGATACAATATTTTCATTTATATATATGCTGAGTTTCCTTTTGGTTAACCAATGTAAACGACTGTTCATCCTTTAGGGATCTCATTAAAGACAACAAATATGTTGAAATAAAAATGAGCTAGATTCACATATTATGAACATTTTAAAATTTACAAAAAAAATTCACATTACTGTTTTCATAACCGGAAAAGAAAAAAAAATGATTCAGGTTAATTTTGTAGAAATCCACGCAAAAAATGAAGGCTTAAAAATGTTTGTTTCAAGTCTGCAAAAGCTTCATTTGCAGTAAAGCTAATTCATTATAAAAAAAAAATTAAATGCATGCAAGCATCTTGTAACACCTTGATTTTTCACTTGCAATGATATTTTATTTATCATTTACAAGTGAATATGATATATCATATCCAAAGGCTTGCGGTTTTGAAATGATATATAAAAAAATCGATTTTAGAATATTTTGATTGCGGGCTTTGAAATGATAGATTACAAATAGATTTCTTTTCATACTTTCATTGCATCTGGTTCGTATTACTTAATTAATTATCTGTTTAGGATTACAATAAGTGTTAAAGTTAACGAAAAAAATCCGCTAAATTCATATTCATGTCCTTCAAAGTCTTTTGTAATTCAAATACAATTAAAATAAAAAATATATGGATGTGCTAATTCAGTACATGTATTTGAATAAAGCAATTACATGAACAGACTAAATGGCAATGCTAATTCTGTCTGTCATATTGTAAGTACATGTAAGTAAGTAAATAATTTATTATAGTGTCATGTGTATATAACATAATTACAAAGTCCTTTAGCAATTATAACATCAATACACCCTGCCCAACGAACCTATAAGTCACTTTAAAACTGTTACATAAATGTGCATGTAATCTTACTGTGACTGATACAAATATAAACAACCGGGTGGTAATGTAGTAAGAATAGTAGTCGCCATTTTCATTCTATTTTGTACAGAGTTAATACTTTGGCTTGTCTATAAAAACGGCAAAGTCATTCAAAACTCGTTTATGTGTTTGCAGCTGTGAATATAACGGTCCATTATGATTGATGTAACATTTCTTTAAAAAAATTGATTTAACACTAAATTTTTATCATCAGGTATCTGGTCTACTGACAAACAAGTTGGATTTAAAAAATGTCACCATTTCGGTTCCCATTCAAAACTAACAAAACAACTAAGCTATATTTCCATCTCTAAAGTTTTCTATAAAAATTACCAAATGGTAAATTAATGGGTTGCAAGTTGTTTTAGATTGATAACACAATTCATTTCTTCAAGGAACACGAGTTTGTCAGCCTCATTAATCAAGCAAAATAAATCAAGCCTTTGTTATCGAGGAATGTATATGTATATCCTTGTTGAATCATGTGATCAAATAACAACAAATAATGAAGATTTCTTATTGTTTTATTTTACATGTTTATAACATCTAAAAACATAATAATATGTCCATATATCTCACTCAGAAGCAATTTTCATTTTGTTTAAAACATTGTCATTTGTGATTGTCGACTTCAAAATCTTGCATGTCGTCTACCTATACACGCACACACAAGTGATACGCATCATATCGACACTGATTTTACTGCAAATGGTACATAAAATAATAATGATAATAATTATCAAAGTAATGAGGGTCTTTAAAACGGTGTTTTCTTCCTCGTACTGTCTCTTCTCACCAGTTCACATATTCCAGCGGATTACAAGTACAACATCGAAGCATGCATAATTGATTTATCTGATCATCGCGCATAAAACACGGAACAAGAAATTCGTGCTCGGAGATGATTTTTGTTTTGTAATTGGCTTTGGCCGATCACAGTTGTGTTCGTATCCGGCAAATTTTACTATTTGCGCACGCATTGTGCCTCGAACTACTTTGTTTATTATCCAGTAGCAGCTTCATGTAAATTTTTAATTACATATAAATTAATATAAAAACATTATTCTTATGTGCGTGCCTACAGATTAAAACATTTAAAAAATGATTCAAATCACGTTATTTTTTTTATACATGCGTACGAATTTTTATCGCAAGTAAACTTCACCTACTAAGAAGAAAGTTTATTAATTATTTGCTATTTCGGAAATCAACAAATGGTGCGATATATCCTATTTATCACGTTTATTACTTTTGCATTACATTTACATGAAGCTGACCTATGATATTACATGCCGATCATTCCTTTAAACGGAATACTTGTTCTATTTCAGCTATGTGTGATTTCAGTGCTCTGTACTCCACTGGTCGAAGACACAGTCCCTTTTTCGTTGAAACGAACATTTCTTTGTCCGGTGGTCGCCAATATTGTCTGATGTCCTCACACGAATTGTCTTGTTGAATTAAACAGAAAATGTTAGAACCCATGTGGTAGTTCATGTTTGCTCAAAGCTGCATCAATTATATCAAAAACGAGTGCAAATGTTTTAAAAAGGTCCAGACTTAAAGTAATTCCTTTCTTTGTTGCATACGAGTCATTTTTCCATTCGCGTAGGTCTACTCTTTTTGGGTGTCTTTCGTTGTAAATACTTCAACGAAACGATCGTTTCCTAAAGCTAACTTACAGCAAGGCGTTTACATGTTGTCACTGGGAATGCTAACGGTGAAATGACAAAATGCATTGGACGTTCACCGAAACAGTATCTTGACGAGTTATATCCGATTTCAAATTAGTAACCTTTTTATCTCATTGTTCATAACTAATCTGATTGTTTCCTTTTAATTGTTTATAATCATCCGGGTTTATTTTCCGACATCACATAATTAACATCATTGATTATAATTCAACCTAAACATTACTGATTACCATCCGGGTTTGTTTCCTTCATTACCTCATTTTCATCCATAATTTACATCCGGATAACATCCGAAGGTATGAGTTACCTCAGATCTATGCACCTCAAAAATTTGCACCTCAAATGAGCATAAAAACGATCACTCTATACTACTAATATTACACCGATACGGAAACGTTATATATAGACATTCTTAATAGGCAGCCTCCATTTCAATACTGTCTTAATCTTTTGTTTGTTACAAAAGAATACAAATTTGATTAAAAGATGAGGACAGTGTTCATTGTTTTCTATGAGTTAAATGTTCCTAATGAATTCTCATTAATTTGAAACATTTTGCACAGTTCTCGCACGCTTTCCTCGTAAGGCTTTACGCCCCTGATGTGACCTGCAATTCACTACTTCGCTGTAAAGGTAACAAATACTTCTTTGGGCAGACATTTTGCTGAATATAAAAGCTTACAATTTAAGTTTTTAACTCTCAAATTACAAGTTCTCAATCGTAAAGTAATAGACAAAAATCAAATTACAGGGACACGGGAGTACATGTGATTGGGAGGAAGGGGGTTAAAATCGCGTGACGTCGACATGGTCATTGTAGAACACAACTGTTCATAACATTATTATTATTATTGAAATATGTTGACAATTTATATCTATTAAATATTAATCATGTATACATATGTCCTTGTCAGACGTCAAATAGCAATACGTGTAATTAAATCGTGTGTTTTTCAGTGTTGAGGTGTTTTACGGGTCAATGGGTTATCGATTACCTAGAATAGTGCGTTTCTGATCTATAGAAATAGCACCTTAAGATAGACCTTGAAAAGTATATAAGAAGGCATTTATGCTCTCTATAAGAAATTTCATAAAGCGTTACCCTAATCACGTTTAAAAATTTAAAAATCTTTACCCTAATTATGAATTTGCTTTACCCTAATCATAGCCGAAAATTTTCCTTGCTTTTTCTCTAAGGAAAGATTCTGCAAAAGTTTTACAATTGTTACGTTTATACACTTCAAATCGTGTAAATTAGTTGAGTTATTTCGTCATACTACCCCGACAAATGCATAAATCTAGTGTAAAATAATCGAAGTGTGATTCCCTATCGCCATCTTGGACTAGGATAAAGTGCGTTACCCTAGTCCGTTTCTACACAGTGATATCGTGATGTAATACACTGTAGGTTTTCTTATTTGACGACATGGAAGCTAAATTTCCTTCACTGTAGTTTTTGATACATCTAGAGAACGGTAAGTTGAAAGAAATCTACGACAGATATATTGCAACGTTGTTTGTTTGTTGTTATTTTTCATGTAAAAAGTATAATTGTTGAGTTGTTTTTTTATGTAAAAAGTCCAATTGTTGAGTTGGGTGTATTTTTGTGTTTCCACTAGTGTGTAGTACAATCCATTAGAAAAACCGTCAGAAGTATTTTGTTTCATTCGTGGATGTTCATAATGAATTAAAATTAATCCTGCTTGGTGATTTTTTTTTTTACAGATGGTTGTGCTTGAGTTAAATGCCATTTTGATATATTTTAAAATACAATTTGCAAATTGTAATAATTTATTTAAACTAGCTTCTTGTATGGTTCTAATTATTCACATTAAGTTGTACTTATGGGTTTTTGCCAATTATAGCGTCAAATTTGAAACTGAAATTAGTTAATATTTCGAATTTGATCTTCCTGAAAACTTTGGCAATATTATAGATGTATAACCTAAAAAAAAATTTCACTTAAACTTCAGAAGTGTGTAATTTTGATTCATTTTCTAGAATTTTTCTAGGATGGTGCATAAGCAGATGAATGATATTTAAAAAAGGTTGGGTATACATGTAGTATATGCACTTTTAAACGATTTCTTTGATATTTTGTGAGATTCGATTCAACATTTTTTTCCTTATATACTCTGCATATTTTCACCCATGAAGTAAGCTATGTTTTGACACACACTGGCAATTAATAAAACGATTTCTTTCGCATTGATTTTCTTGACAAATAATTTTACCGGTTGTGGCATGTGTAAAAATAGATCTAACGCATAATACGGTCACTTCTATTCTTATAAATGCCTAAATGATAGGAAGCTCTTATTGGAAACAATCATTTTCACGATGAATCGACTCTAGTTTATACAAGATTACACAATCTGGTACCTTTTATTCGTTTCAGGTAAGATTGCGTTCTTGTGTATTATGCTTACAAGCTATGATATGAAAATGATGTATTGTTTAGAGGCAACTCCAAAAAATGACACACTGGTTGACGTAAATGCAGCACAGAGACCATACATTAAGTACCATCAGTCGAAAATGCTTTATAGTCTTTACTTCACATTATGTACTCAGTGATGCAGTGATGACGTGTTTGATAGTCGACGAAAATCAACATATCTGATCTTCCAAAGAAACAGTCATTTCAAACGTATAAGGCACAACAGCAACAAGTACAAAACATAATAAACTTCAATAAATGTATATGCATGTAGTTTTAAATACTGCTATGTTGGATATCAACTAATAGTACTATAATTTATTGTTTAGTAACAATTATATCTTAGCTTTAATTTAACTCTATACTCATTAGTCTCAAGAAAAATGGCTACTTGTTAATTCTATTTGGTTTCCATTACGTAGAGAAGTTCGGAATTATTTATTGTCAGTAACATTTTCATGGACATAAATTAGCTTTGTAAGTGGCAGAACATCATAAATAGCAAATCGAATTTCCAGTCTTCTGATGAATTTGAATATCAGCCCATAAAAGACACTTTGCAAAGTATTACTCAGGGTCACACTACCTGCAGAGCGCCACTATCATCGATTAGGAAAAAAAATATTTATACCTGTTGGGGGGGGGGGTATTCACAGTCTTGTTGAACACAATGACATCCTCTTTTAAAAATAATATGCGTTGTCGAAGTGACTGTCTGACGTTATCACGTTTTATATGATATCGAGTAATAAAAATAAAGTGATTTCAACGACTGGTGTCAAACACTTTCTTCTCTAGCCCTAAGTGTACGTAACAAACAAAATCTAATGTTCCTTTCATGTATATCGGTTCGATTTAATATTACATGAAGTTTAAAACCAACCAAACTCTATTATACGGGAATATCGTCGGACTTTCTAGTAATACCAGAGGAATTAAAAACATTATCAGGAGAGCTTTATAACTTTGAGGTTACTATGCACGCAGAAATACTGACTTTTTAGTAATATTAATGAATCAGGAAGGAAGGATAATTTAACCTCTTAAAAACTATTGGAGTACATCTCATGAAAAAAAAAATTAAAAGAAAAATTCTTTACATTGCATTTCTTTATTATTTACAGAACTTAAAATGAGTGAAACTACTATTAACAAAAGAAAAAAAAACCAAACACCAACAAATTGTTAACTTTTATTAAGTGCAAAATGTCTTTTTGTTATCTTTCAAAATGTTAAAATGTATTTTCAAGTGTCAAAATCCAGATTTATTTTTACTGGTTAAAGAGTAATACGGAAAATAATTCACTCTACAAGTTCACAGAAAACGGATTTCAGAAAAAACCCCACCACTTTTACAGAACAATGTTGTGATAAAAGGTATACTTTAAACAATGTTGTATTTCCTATCTTTAAATGAACCAATTATACATTAATACATAAATTAAAATTAATAGTATTAAAGCATGAATAATTATTACATTTATTTAAGTGGAATCCCAGTATTTTTCATCAATGCACTGTATATTTGACACCTCAGGTTCTTAAGCGGTTTACCACGATCCATTTTAATCGGGTCTGGTTAATAGTCACGCGAAATGACGTCATCCCCGTAACAGGCATTTTGAGCATTGCTGACAAATTAAGCTATAATGTTCCTAACAACCTGAAAGTACACATTGTTAATGATCAGTATGTCAGTTTAGGCAAATTCTTGCTCAACAATCCAGACCCTAACATGTCTCAAAAGTACGAAACCCCAGAAGGCTCATTCGACATTCTAGATTAAAAAATTCGAGATTCGAAATAGATTCAAAATTCGGAATTCGAGATTCAATATCTAAATTACCCATTCGAATCATGGATTTGAAACCTGTAGACTAGTGACATCAAATTGTTCTAAATAAAGATCATTCGTACATGCTCTTACCTACAAATAAAAGTCTTAATAGCTCTTATATAGTGGTTATATAATGGTTAAATTAACTTTGATGAATTAACCCCACACAGTATAAACAAGTTAGTGAGAACACTTTGTGCTTTGCGAATCTAAGTGATTTTGTTTGCCCAGTATGTATTCTCCCCGATACATTTTATCCCGTAGTGTATTTACCCCAACTGTGTAAAATTCGGTTCGAAAAGAAAGATATGTTTAATCTAAATAATTAAAATTGAGTGTGGTTTTAGCTATGAAACGAAATTCAATGAAATAATAAACCTATCAAAATATAGGTTATGATGAAGTTCAAAAAGTTTTAAAACCATAGAAGATAAAGATTTTCAACCTCAACGACAACAATCCAGATACGAATAGTGTATTGTAGGTGTACCAATGTCATTGTCAGATTACAGAGAGAGAGAGAGAGAGAGAGAGAGAGAGAGAGAGAGAGAGAGAGAGAGATTCGTGGTGTCAAATTCAATTTTAATTGAAATACAAGTATATATAGATGATAATTAAGCCTTTTTCAGGAGAAAAGAGATTAGGTAGCTAGGGTAGGACAGACCTATACTAGCAAGCTTTTATGTCCTTAAACGGTTGCAGCGCGCGTGTGATTTACATCGACTCTCTCTCTCTCTCTCTCTCTATCTCTCTCTCTTTCTCTCTCATCATCTGGTTTGAGGGAGCTTATGTACTCAAAACCGTGGTTTGCGGCGATGCATTTCCTTTTCCGTGAAGGGGGGGGGGGGGGGGATTGAGAATACTTGTGATGTCTTATACAGCTAGCTAGCGATAATGATAAAAAACATTAAATTTTCTGAAAGTTATTTGCGGATGGGTTGTACAAATGATCTTTTTTTCGGTACATGCAAGATAATTATGTCTACATGCAAGATAATTATGTCTTCATGCAAGTTACAAATCTTTTAAGAGAACCTGATTTTTATATGGGTAAAATCACTTACTTACGCCCGTATCTGACATCATAGATGCAAGATGTAACATAATTATATGACAAATGCGACTTTTTTATGTTGACATGCAACATATTTATGTGAAAATGCAAGTTAAATATGTTAACATGCAGTATATTTATGTCAACATGCAAATTAATTATGTATACATGGAAGATAATTATGTTGACATGCGACTTATTTCTATCAACATGCGAGTTAATTACGTTTACATGCAAGATATTTATAACAACATGCGAGATAATTATGTTTGCATGCAAGTTATTTATAACAACATGCGAGATAACTTGCATGTTAACATAATTAACTCGCATATTTATCTTGGATGTTGACATAATTTTCTTGCATGTTGACATAATTTATCTTGCATGTAGGGGGCAGAAATATGCCACCATAAAACTTATTAATTTTTGAAAATATTTCGTATTTATGATCTGATTAGAGGTGCGCTGGTGCGTATATTTACCCAAATGGACCCAGACATACCCAAATGAACCTAAAAATGATGACGAAATTAATTTTAAACAACTAATTCTTCATTACTAATCGGGTTTGTCCTTTAGAAAAAAATCTTGGTTCAAATTTTCTCCACACGTTTAGCAAATAAAACAACAATTGTTTCAATTTTTTATGAAGGGTGGGGGGAGGTGCCAGTAAAGAACATGTATTGCTTGTGTACAATACTCTCATAATGTTTGTTATAATAGTTAATAGTCAATTTTTTTATAATTTGTTATAAGAAAGCGGTATAGCGATCATTGCAGAAAAAAAATTACATAACCCGCGTTAGCGGGTCATGTATTTTTCTGCAATGTCGCCACCTTCATATCCCGCAGGAATTCTCTAAGAAAGCATTTTATTGTTTATATTTATATCTTTCTTTTAACAAATTAAAAATGTTGATTGTAAAAAGTAAGTAAAATTCACTTAATTACTGTTAATGTACATCAGTACGTTAGCTAAAAGAAATAGCCAAATCATCTCCTATGGGAATTTGAGTCCGACATCATCATGATTATTTCGTGCAGTCCGTGATTTAGGTGGCTGTAGGTCTCGACCAATCAATAAACGGGGCGTGTAGCTTTCAGTCCTGTCAGTTTCATGTCAGTTGCAGTCGCTGTGGGTTTCGACCAATCGATAAACGGGGCGTGTAGATTTCAGTCTGACTGTTTCTATAGATCTATGAATGAACCGTAAGAAATAGAGTGAATCATACTTGGTAGATGTAAATATATTAATATGAAATGAAAGTTTCTAATTACACTGTACATTGTTTCCATAATTTTGGCCCGTGCGATAGTAAAACAAGTCTCAAAGAATTTACGTGTAATTCAACCGACCATTATTAGAATTTTTTTCTGGATCCTCGCCTGATGCGTCCGCCTCCTTGAAATTTAGAATTACATGTACGTTGAACATAAATACACATTAATTAAATCGGCTATGTTATGTGACGTTAACATTTTTTTTATCGATGTATTTGCAGGATAAGTAACAAATAACAGCTTATTTTATTGGTTTTTGCACTGATTATTTGAGGGAATTTGCCGCCATCCTCTATGCATTTCTCACATCACACAGTTTCTTTATTTGGTGTTCTGTGTGTGTATGACGACAAAATGATAATTTTGCACCACTCGCCTCCTTGTAGCTTCACCCTGATTAAATTTGATCCGGCTAAGTGTAATGTAGTAGTATATTCAGTACACACTGCTTATTTACATCTTTAGAGAGTTACTTACATACAAATTACACATTTGTATGATTTCAATGTGATTGTCCATTTTGGCCGGGCGGG
>WFKH01010931.1:70448147-70462004 GCA_016163765.1 Magallana hongkongensis
ATCTATCTATCTATCTATCTATCTATCTATCTATCTATCTATCTATCGAATTATCGATCTATCAATCGATCGATTGATCGATGGTCAGTCTGTCTGTCAACCCATCATTCCATCTTTTCATCCATCCATTTTTATATTGGTTTCCTTTTATATCGTAGCATCTCTTTTTTATGACAAAATAAATGCACGATCCATGAATGGAAGAATAAGTCATCAATTTACTATAATTTGAAGAATGAATAAAATTCAAAAAGAAACTATAAAATCTAAAATTTTATTGTCGGTATGGTTTGGTCATATATGTTTCTTTCATATTGACAGAGTACATGTATGTTTTGTTTCTTGTCTTATATTTCGTATTAATTCTAGTGAATATGGTGGGGGAGGTAGGGTATAATGTATTTTAACAGTTATTTCATGAAACGTAAAATTTATTGCCATCTGTAAAAAAATAATTGCTCCATATTTCATAGAATTGTTGCGAGTAGATCCAAACTACTTGTACCTTCTCAATGTCTTAATTAATTAATTAAAAAATTAGAATACGAGGGGCGTTCAATAAATAATGTCATCATTGTTACAAAAATAACATTAAAATATTTTGTGTTATTATTTTAACGGTTACCTTCAAAATACTCTCCTTTAAGAGACGCACATAATTTCAACCGATTTATCGATGCTTTGAATGCATTCATATAATGTGTTTTTGGAATGGTATTCATGTACTGATAAATGGCAGAGCCAAACGCATTCCATGAAGCATATCTATTTCCTGACAAGTGCTTTTTTAATTATGTAAATAGAAAAAAGTCACAGGGAGACAAGTCGGGTGAATATGGAAGATGTGGCAAAACATGAGCCTTTTCTTTTTCCAAAAATTATCTCACAATCTGGGATTTATGTGCTGGGGCGTTGTCATGAAGAAGTCGAATGTTGCAAATTCCAGACTTTGGTCTCTTCCTTTCGTAATGTTTCTTAACTTTCTTCAGCACATAATTCTTGTATACATGTCCGGTGATTGATCGGCCTTTTGGAATAGCAACTTAAACTACGGGACCTTCATTATTAAAGAAATTTGCGTATAATACTTTCTTTGTAATTTGGCATCGTTTCTCTATAACAGGGCGTTTTGCCTTTTGAGTCAACCCCATCTTGTTATCACTTTTCCTCCGAGGTTCAAAATAATTTTATCGATGTTTCATCACCTGTAACAATTTCCGATTAACATCGTCCACTGCAACTTTTGTAGATTTTAGTAGTTTTCTGCACATTTCAACCCGCAATCGTTTTTGTTTTTCTGTTAATAGATGAGGTATCCATCTTGCACTAACCTTTCGGAGGCCAAGGTGTTTAATGGTTAATCGACCATCATTAGTAATGATATCGGTTATTTTTGTAAGTATTGCATCCGTTGAAGCCGTACTAGGTGTTCCAAGACGTTGCTTATCCTTAAGGTCTGTTTGGTCATTTTTGAAATGGCCGACCCACCTGTGAACTTGTCTCAATGACATACACTTGTTTCCATACACATCACACAGTTCTTTGAAAATTTCTTTTGAGTCTTTACCTAGTCTAAAAAAGTTTTCATGTAGCCTCTAATTTCAGTCTTATTGGATGATGACTTACCAGTCATATTTTCATACAGTGTCATGAGTAGGGGTTATATATCAGCTTCTCAAAAGAGTATGATGAAACGGCCATAAATAGAATATGAACCAAATCATGCGTGAAAAGAAATTCAAAGGTCAATTGAACCCTGTATTTTATGCAATCTGATTATCTAGTGACATTATTTATTGAACGCCCGTCGTATAACCCATGTTGTCAGAAATCTCAACGAAATTCTCAAAACAGATGAAAAGTGCACTTTTCTAATTTAAATGAATTAACAGCAAAAGGCAATCAAAGAACCTAAAAATGAATAGTCTGTCCGTCCTCAGTCAAAATATTATTCAATGGATGACTTTTCTTATGATGTTAAAACTTGTTTTAAAAAGGCACCAACATTTAAGAAAGACGAAGATTTCTAGGAACGTTATTGTTGTGTTTATAAAATGTCTGAAGAATAACGAGATCGAAAACGTTTTACTTTCTGTTGTCCCTTTTTTATTGATTTAAAAATAACAAGTAAAATTATTGTGAAATCCTAATCCACAAAGATTTGGGTATTTGTATCATTGTTACATGGTATCAGTATTTAAGTACTTATAGATCTGAAATATATGTAAAATTAGGTAGTTATATCTTAGTATTAATTTAACAATGCAAGTTTACTGAGGAGTTACAATTGTGTTTCTTTTAATTGGTTTCCGTAACTCCAAAACGGATTTCAGGCCAATGTGTAGGTCACAGCGTGTTTTCTTTAGTATGTTTTTATGGACATTGGAATATAGCCCTTCCGAAATGTTAAAAATCTGGCATGAGCTTCTAGCCCCCATAGGTACTGAAAATGTGCTGCTTAGATGATTCAGAGCATTTTGATTTTGGGTGGTTTCCCCTACATTGCATGCAAGCATGTCGAAAGGAACAGGTATTTCGAGTACAGCGTTCCCCCCTGTTGTATTGAAAACAGAATCTACTCCGAAAGGGCCGACCTGAATTTTGTGTAACTTTTGGGGAGAATGTTCTTGTATTTGTTGCAGCTTTTAGGCGCTATTCTTGGATTGTGTTCTGCCACGGAACATTCAGGGATTCTTTAAGTTTACGAAACTGTTCGTCATATGACCTAAAAGCATTATCACCATGAAGCTGTGTATTTCTCTAATTGTGTGCCCATATTTAAGTAAATGGGGGGCCTCTGCTGGGTATTTCTCAATGTAAACTGCTGCAAATATGAAAAAGGCATCAGTCCATTGAGCAATGGAAATTGGGGTTTTAAACTTAGGACCCTGATGTAAGTTAATGACACCCGAAGAAATTGAAACACTCAGTGGTTCTTCTCTAGTACTCAAAAGAGTGCGGAAATCAATGAATTCATTATTCCATACTTTTGATTTGATTTTGACAGACACAGATGAAGATAACGGAATACCATCAGAAATGATGGTAGCCGGATTTGACAATTAAATTGGCTTTGCTGGATCACATGTAAATACTTTATCAAGGAGGGCTCCTAGGCCTGCAGAAGACACATTGGCCACCTGATCCTCTTGTTGCACAGATGAAGGACCTGGTGTTGCTGAACTTTTGTTAGTTGCAGCAGCGGTTGACTCTTCATTCACAGCATACAGTGGTCGTCCTGTCGATAAGACTTCCTGCTGGACTGATTTTTCCACATCATTCGCTGGGGTGGAGTGTTTGATAATGGCCAGGGCCATTTTATCGTAGTCAATAGCTGATGGTTGTGGTTGTAAGGCTGTTACAGTTTGTGTGTCTGTGCTTTCACTAGTAGAACTGGCCAACCTCCGCCTTTTGTTTGCTGGGGGCCAAGGGACTTCTGTCCTCTCTTTGGTGGCATGATTAATCTGAATAAAGGGTCAAAAATTAAAATATTTGATGTATTTTTAAATTTTCTGACCATAAGAGGTTCTTAGAAACATCTTGAGATGTTACAAATTCAGTTCATGAAATATCTGAATTTGTCTGTGTGTCAATAAATATGCAGTACACAGATTAAGTATCCCAGATATTATCAATTGTAAATTTAATGTGAGACAATATAAAATAATCTGCACCGAGATCAAAGTGTGTTGTCGTGATAACAAGAGGAGAAAAACACTGCTAAGTATTGAACCTAAGGTGCAGGGTTCTAAGTATATCTGTTTCATTGCAAATATCCCTACATAAGTTGCATGGAAACTTGTACTATGACGCTGCAAGAGGTAACAATTTACCATGGTATGCAATGACATGTAATATGTAAACACCGGTGTTGCGTTTGGTCCCGCAACACACAATTATAGGAATTCGTATGGTCCTGCAAAAACAAAAACTTCACCATGATGCGTATGGTCCCGCAACATGTAAAAATAGTTATATAAATGATGCATATGGTCCTGCAACATACTAGTAGTACATATACGCTGCGTATGGTCCCGCAACATGAAGCTAGTGCAACAAGATCTATTGTAACGAGTAAGGTCCCTCAATACAAACTGAACTTGTTACAAAAATGGCTACTTTTTCTAAGTTATAGCTTTCACTCCAACAGTAAACATGAACATGTGTTAAGGAGTATTTCATACTATAAAATGTCCCTGATTTTATTAATGAAAGACAAGTTTAGAATTCAAACATATTATATAAAACGATACTGGCCTGTAAAGTGCCTGTGTTGTAATATGGCAGAACGAATACTCCGCCAAAAACGGTGCATGGGAGAGGAGGTCACAACATGGAGCGCTGAAGTTGGGCAGCGAAGGTGCACCCAATCACGGCATAGAAATGACAAATCCTGCCAGAATCCCCGATGCTGCCAGAAGTAAACCCCATCCAGTGATGACGTCTGGGTCCTTAATTTGACATTAATGGCCACAATCCTGTTATTGAAATCCGGCGATGAAGCCCAAGGTTGACGTCGAAGTAATTGACCGATTATCACTGTTCTTATTCCCACACCGGAACGAATGTACGATGCAAGAGCAACAATGTCTCGCACGATAGTGTCCACATTAAATGACAGAACGTCGTTCTCACCAATTTGTAAAAAGCAAATATCCGGTGTCACCTCAAAAGTCAATAAATCCCTAGAATTTGCCAAACTTGCGATCCTTAAACCACCACGGGCCCTGATAACCACATCGTACTGCTCGCGATATAAACGCAAGTTCATTAAGTCAGGATGAGAAGTCAAATATCGTCCCAAACGAGAAATAAATGAATGTCAAATTAAACAAATCCCAAGGCGATTCGGAGCGGGGTCTGCCATGTTGTGACGAGTCACTCTCCCACGGTTTAAACCGTACCGATATAAATCAAAGGCACAAAGTTTCACTCACTGATTAGGAGGAATAAATCCTTCCTGAATCTTTCTACAGAAGTGAATCCTGCTTGTAGGCGGTTTCATGATCGGTGTTTTAACTTTTTGGCGAAAATATTTCTTAGCAGATTTGAGCGCGTCTTCTCCTCTAATTTACAAACAAACAATGAAGTCACGTGATCTGAGAAGCCACGCTGATTGGTCGAATCCTATAGATTTCTCAGAAACGATTTAAATATAGAACATTAACCCAGGGACAAACAAATACATGACCTTTGGAGCTTTTGGAGATATAGCACCTGCTATTGCGTAACACTTGCCGTCAAAAAATTTCAGATGAACAAACAGAATCAATAAACATATGAAGATTTACATGTAGATAAAAAGACATACATAAAATATCTTCACACGTCACATAAAGGGTATTATCTTTTGTCAATAATAATAACTATTTTGTTTTAAAGTTCATGTCTCTGGCAAGAATTCTCATCAATCGAGCTATGAAAATGATTGATTGTTATAGGAAGCGCAATTTGCATACAACATCCGCTAGAGTAAAAATAATGACAAATCAATCAAAGAAAAATACAACACAGGGACAAAACGCTATACAGTAATCCAAAAACGTATCCAGTATTGTTCAAAGGATAACTCTATCTCAAGAAATGACGTCAAATCAAGAACTTAGTGATGTCAGGGATGACGGTTTTAATAGTGATGTATATACCAACTTCTGTAGAAAAAAAAAATCAACATCTCTGGTCTTTAAAAGAAACAGTGTAAAACAAATATGATTAAAAGTAGTGTTTAGTAGACATTTGGTTGACCATGGTCATTTACATCGATATAGAACTCAAGACAAAAGGAGACAGGTTTCTTCAATGTTGGTCCCAAGACTTAATTTCGTAGATGATGTTTTATCAAAATCAGAAATAATTTCAAAGGACATATATTAACTTTGTAAGTATTAGAACTTATGCATACGAAATCGAGATTTTTTTCTGAAAGTTTATAGAATAACTAAAAACCGGTCTACATAACATTGTTCATGGTCAAACTACCCATACCACCCAAACAGCACCACGTACAATCAAAAAAAATTTTTTTTCGTGCGACCATCAAAAGACGTATGATTTTATTGAGTTAAATAAAATCAAAATATGTATACAATCTTTTAAATAAAGCTTTAAAAAGTTATATGCAAAAGGAACATATTTAAAATATAAC
Source organism: Magallana hongkongensis (assembly GCA_016163765.1). Classification (NCBI taxonomy): domain Eukaryota; kingdom Metazoa; phylum Mollusca; class Bivalvia; order Ostreida; family Ostreidae; genus Magallana; species Magallana hongkongensis. The sequence continues at coordinate 70,454,293 of WFKH01010931.1, forward strand.
TTGATAACGTTAATTATAACTTCAATTCTTTAGAATGTGAATCTATTGTTTAGTAAAAAATCTAGTTTTTAGAGACCAAGGGCTACAGTCACTTTGTATCTTTTATAACATTGTGTATAACAAATTAAATTTTCTTTGAAACAAATGAAGTGAGGAAGGAATTCTTAATTCTGTGTTATATGCATGTAATAGAAGGGGAAAGGATTTATCTTTTGAAAGGATTGCGTCAAAATCAACCACATAAGTTTTGACAAGGCATAATGACACAGTTTACATGTGGTGCCTTATGTTCTGCCTTATGCTAGTTGATATAAAATAGGCCAATGAAATCGTTATTAATTATTTTACTACATTTTATTAACACTGATTTGATAATTAAATATATAAATTTCCAATTTAACACAATGTATTATAATATTTAAAAAAAAAATGTATTCGGCAAGTAGAATTTGGTATGGGATAGCGCGTGGGGGGGGGGGGGGGGGGGGGGGGGCATGTCATGTTTGTTTTAAAACTGGGCAACACCGGACGTGTACAATATATTTGTAACACCTGTTATTTTAAAACAATGAAGCCAATTTCAACAGACACATGAGAATCGCACCATTTTAAATCACATACATTTTAATTCTACCTAAAATTTAAAGACTTTTAGCGCCATTACGTTCACTTCTACACTAGTTAATTTTCATATTTATTAAACTTAAAATATAAATAATATATAATTTAAGGAATTTTTAAAAGATTAAATTTGCATGTTCTTAAAAGGTATGTACATTATCATTAACTTGGATGATAATAATAAACACCCTCCAAAAAGAATTCGAAAACTAAAAAAAAAAAGAAACCACAATTATGAAAGAAAACCTCAAAACAGAAATTAAGAAAAACCAGACACAGATTACTGAAAATTAAAGGGTATGTTTTGAAAAACTAAGCATTATTAACACTTAATGATTATAAAAACCACTCTTTTTATAAGAAAAGATATCTATATTTCTAATCATTTGTTGACTAAAAAACACTGTTTAAAATGTAAGCGTTGTGAAAATGTTTTAAATTAGATAAAATGAGTAAAATTACACGATACGTTACGAAATCGTTCCTTATCAATACTCACAATCTGCTTGAAATTTTATGAGGTTTATCTTAGATAAGATATCAAGTTACTAATACAACATAAACTCTTATAATCACAGATTGTTTTATTTATTTTACACACGGAGGAATTAATTATGTAACACTTACCTGATAGTCTTCATTTTTCTTTTCAACCTGTCACGTGTCGCAGCAGGGGTCAAAGTGTAAACGTGTGTCTACCTGCGACCAGGTGCAAAAAGCAGCACGTTCTCTACTGGATAATACATTCACGTGATCATTTGAAAATTAATTTAGAGGGGCGTGGATTATCTGTAAGACTCAATCCTAGATGCTAAATGGGGAATGACATTTCGCATAAAAAAAACTATTAAGTTTCACCTTTTTCTTTTAATTTTAATGTAAAAATAAACACATTATAAAGCCGACAAATTGTAATTTTTTAAATATGATTTTTTTAAAGTGTACTTTCATCAGTGAGGACATAATGAGACGCTCCTATTGATTAAAATAATTATGTTCAGTGACGGCGGACATAATCGGAAATTTTGTTTAAGATAGACGGATATTTCGTAACGTCGAACTTTAAATGGCGATTAAAAAGTAAAACTGATGAAATTTATAAGGTGGCGGACATAATGTGACGATATTTTCAAAAACGTGGCGGACATTTCGTGATAGCGCACATAACGTGACGATTTTTTTCAAAAAAATTGCGGACATAACGTGACGGCGGACATAACGTGGTTCAACAAACTATTAAACCGAAGAAACAAAGAAATATCGTGTACATGGCATTTCCTTCTTATTTTCAGAGCTAAAAAATAAAGCTCTTTGTCGTAAATGGAAAAAAACCCGGAAAAGTTCGTAGATAATTAGGTGATTAATGATGGTCTAACAATTAGTATGAAAAACGTCAGTCAGCATGCGAAGATAAACTATTTATATATTATAATTGGATTACATGTTTTAAATCTAAGTTATGCAGAGAACAAAATTGTGATCACAAAAAATGCATCCCTTATACTGTTAAATTAACTTCAGGCCCATCTGAAATAGTTCATGCAATTGACACATCGTATTTTTTTGGAATGATTAAGCATTGAAACAATATTTTTTTGAAAGATATAGTCTCATAACTGCAGCGGTGTGTGCATACAAATTGAGTAAGGCGCGTAAGCGCGTTATGAAAATTTGTATGCACACATCGCTGCAGTTATGAGACTATATCTTTAAAAAAGATAATGATTTAATTCTTATATTTACATTTTTAACTTCTTGCTTTGTCTGCATCCTTTTTTATTCTAAGGGTAAGTCCATATAAATGGAAGAGCTACTATAACAGCCACAAGCGTGACCTTTGATTTGCGTTTGTGACATTGAATTTTACAGCGTTCAACGTTTGTGACGTCATAATAAAACTCGACATTTTAACCTTTCAGTACCCTGTGTGTGTTACAGCGTTATAACTAGAGTAACTTTCCACACACTTTACATGCAAAAAATATGTGGAGTGTAAATATAGAATGGTATTATTAGTAAGGTTTGATTTTCTTGGTTTTCCGTTGTATAGACGATTCCACAAATGAATTAAGAAAAATAATCTGGTATAATATGGTAAGGTATCAAACAGATATCAAACGCGTATGTGTAGGTAAAGTATTGGAATGAACTCTCAAGCACAAACAGCATAACAAATTACCTAGCATGTTTTTAAAAGTATGTTTGCTCTCGAATCAAAATGGGGCTATGCTGCACAGATTTTATACTTAAAGGTGGCTGATGTGTAGGTATTATCTTTAAAACATTTCTTGATTATCTAAATATATTTTCCACAAAGCATTATTTAGTTATAGAGTGTCTCCCTGAAAGACTTAGAAAATACTTGGAAATTAGTGAACACTTTTCTGATGGATTCTATGGACCTTAATGTAGGAAGAATTGCTCATTAAAATGTTACAGATCCTGTGACAAAGCATCTGGAGTTTGCCCAAGCTTACGTCAAGCTGACACAATTTGTTTAATCACGTCTCTTTGTTATGCACATTTTCGATCAATTAACTGTTTTACACAATTATATAAACTCAAAAATGATTTATGTTAACATCGAGGCTTACAGTTAGTGTTACATTTGATGTAAAACTCATAATCGACATCTATGCATGCATGCCGCATGGCGGACATCAATCATACTTGACCTATTATACTGTTTATTGTCTTATTAAGTTAAGAGGTATACTAACATTTTTTGTCAATCGTTTTAATAGTTCGAAAAAGCCCTATAACAGGTTAAATTGCAACGTTGTTTTGATTGCAGTATATTTTAATTTATTTAAACCATTGGCTAATTATAGGGTAATGTGTATTTTATCATTAACTAATTCACAGATTTACAAATCATTAAAGTCTAGAAACATCTAGTTACTGCTCTGTAAAATACAAACAGAAGTATTTTGTTACATAGCTGTTATGTTTTTAAGGTTGTCATCCTTGATGATAAATACGTTGTGTTTCGATATGAATGTTTTATTCACTTTTTAAGATACAGTTTTATAATAATTCTTTTAAGTTTGAAATTGAACATCTGTTTTTGTCCACGTTGGTTTGTTTGTTTCTATATGCAGTATGGATGTAATACACTAATGTAATACACTAATAACTAGAATGAATAGTATAGCTTTTGTCAACATTAAACACGTATTAAAACAACAGATCGATTAGATGTAAAACATGTTTAGATTCCTGTTAGAGGAAAAAAAATCAAAATAATGAACAGAAAGTCGTATTGAATACGAAAATAGTAATATGAGAAAAAGATGGATACAGCACATGTGTCAGTTCTGCTGATTTTTGGTGTACATATGTGTCTCAGCTCTACAACCGTAGATCCGCATATGTGTAGGTAAGTAAACATTAGATTTTGTCTAACCATGCCGTCTTATTAAAACGTAGTGATATTTCTTAACTTTTATTTTAATTTGTTTCAGGGTCGACCTTTGTTGTCCAGGTTATAGATTTGATGGAGTTAAGTGCACAGGTAAATTTAGTAAAAAAGATGTAATAATGCAATAACATTATTTCTGTATTTATATTTTCAGACTAAAAGTTTTCATATTGAAATAGAGTGTACTTCCGGCACGCATGGAGTAAACTGTAGTAAAACTCGTCCAATTGGATTCTACGGAGTTCTTTGTAGAACACGTTGCGCACCACATGTAAAGTATCATGTAACAAAAGATCGGGAGATTGTTTTGGTAAGTAATAGAACAGGCGAATATTATATTTTTATCAGAACTTTAAATTGAATGAAAGTCGGACAAATCTATGATTATTTCTGTAGAAATTAAACGAAATGGTACTGTGACACATTTGATACTCTGGGGGCCGGCCATCTTGCCTGAAAGAGTTCACCGGTCATTCTATTACTTCTCTCATATCACTATGATTGTATTTCACATGTCTTTTTATAGATGATTTTTGATTATTGTCACAAAGAATGCTAAAATACGGGAACAGTTAAAGATAGAGGAAAATATTTTGATAATCGTAGGAGAATTATTAGCATTTGTGCTTTGTTCCTGTGCTGGATATGTTTTATTTGGCAAGATGTGGTTTGTATTATCTATAGAATTCAAAATACAGCTGCCAGAATAATAACAAGAACCAAGAAGCATGATCATATCACACCGGTGCTGATTGCTCTTCATTGGTTGCCAGTGGAATTTCGAATTCAATACAAACTAGTTTTGACTGTTTTCAAGGCGTTGCAAGAGAAGTCACCGGCATACATTCAGAACCTTGTTGATGTATATTTTCCATCAAGATAACTTCGATCAGAGAACTCGAGATTCCTGGTTAAGCCCAAGGCACGTACCAAATTTTATGGAAATCGGCGTTTCGATGTCAGTGCAGCTGAACTCTGGAACAGTCTTCCCGCAGTTTTAAGACTCGAAGAAAATCTGACCAGTTTTAAAAAGTTACTCAAGACACATCTTTTTAAATTAGCGTTTTATAATTGACCCTTTCATCAGTTTAGTTAGATCTTCAGTCTTTAATCTGTGCTGAAAATGTTTTATGAATATTTTAAAAACTGTTTAGCCTATTTTCTATATGTAAACCTCTTTTTATAGATTTATATGCCTATAATAACTCAATCAATTTTATGTGTGTATGCTCATTGTGTAGTTTTAACTTATAATGTAAAGCGCTTTAGAGTAATTTTATTATATTTAGCGCTATATAAATGTTATAATAATAATAATAATAATAATAATAATAATAATAATCTATCTATCTATCTATCTATCTATCTATCTATCTATCTATCTGAACACAAAATAAAATTCAGTTTTCCTTGTTTAATGGCAAACTTTATTTGTTCATTCCCTTAAGTTCATTTCAGATATTACTAAAATTATGTGGGTATGGTTCCAATTATTTGAAATGATATTGAGTCACGTGGTCAAAATAGATTAAAAGTCGGGCCATGCAGTCGCGTGGTTCTCTTAGTTCGCACGCTAGTGACGTGTTAAGAGAATGTCAAACGATATGGACTGGATTGAGTCTATCAAATGTCGTTTCATTGGGATAATAATTATATTGTGTAATATAGCATGCTGTATATGTTATTAAGGAATCGCTAGCGCCGCGGTCCTACGTAATACTTGTTGTTTTGTAACGAGCAAGGGGGTCACTGCCTGTGTTCCCCCGCGGGCCCATACCCGAGATAGAATCGGATAGCCCTGATTGCTGCCAATATTTACAAGTGCAGACTTCAATCACCGCGCCTGCACATTTATAGGGACTCACCGTTACGCAGGCAGGGATAACCGCACACCTACGCAAATCAACAGGTACCAACGTCAACGCAAGCAGGGATGATCGCACACTTGCACCAACAACGTAATCTAACGCAAGCAGGGAGTGCCGCACACTTGCGCTAGAAAGGCCAGAACACCAAAATGGATGAACACACACTAGCGCTCCGCCGCAACCACCATCAATACAAGCAGGGATGACCGCACCCTTGTATTGACGCGATACAGAGCAGGGATGACCGCACACTCAGTATCGTAGGTTAAATCACACGAAGATTAGAAAGAGCAGGGATGACCACACACTCAATATAGCCCTACCTGTTTAACCCCAAACAGTCGTTCTCTTACACATACTAGACACTGTCCCTATATAAGTGCCGGCCTAGAATAATTCGTAGTATTTTAAAAAGTAAAATCAAAAATAAACAAACTCTCTAGACCTAACCCAAAAAATACTTATACATAACAACTTATTTACATAGAATATTTATTATTGTATAAAAGTAACTAGCAAACTCATTGTCATTATTGGTAACATTAATTACATAATCAAAAAATCAATAAATCAAAGGGCAATAACTCAACCAAAAATACAGTTATAAGCTGCCCGCTTTAGTTTATTTTATGTAGCACTTTACTGTTTTATAGTCGGACGAATATAAATAGATGTAAATAATTAAAATTTATTCCGCAAAATATCCGTTTGATAGTATTCATGTCGAATATTTTGACAATACTTTTAATGAGATCATAGTGAATTCCACACATTCAGGTTAAATATAATTTAATGCTGTTTCCTTTCATATGGTAATTTTATCCATTTAAAGTATCAAACCAATGATATAGAACGAAATTAACAAACAGTAATCATAATGTTGTTTTACAGTTCATGTCTCAGATCAAAGTTCTCACCGATAGAGAATTGAAAATGATGGCTTGCTTTAAGGCAACTCATTGTGTATACAACTATCTGCTAGAGTTCATAAAAATGATAAACTGACGGAAGTAAATGTAGCCCAGAATCCAAAAGATTAGTAAAGTAAACCAAAAACGCGTTACATTGTTTGAAAAAAAACCCAGAATCTCAAGAAATGAAGTCACATCAAGAACTCAATGATGACACTAATGACGTGTATGATAATGACGCTTTGATGATAGTACCGATTTGTGTGGAAATATCTATATCTATAATCTACCAAAGAAACAGTCATTTAAAAGACATATAAAGAACAACAGCAATTAGAAGATAAAACGAATGAACCTTAGGGACATGTTTGGTTTTAAACTTTCTATTAGAATTCTACATTTATCAAAACCTTTAGTGAGTTGCGTCAAGATTTACAAAAATGAGGCCATATTTAAAATGAATTTCTCCATGTGATTATAAAACGTAAATCAATGGATATCCACGTAGTTTTAAAGATTGCAATGTCAGACAAAAAAAAAAAAAAAAAAAAAAAATAAAAAAAAAATATATATATATAAAATAAGATAAAGTGGTATAGTTTTCTGAAGATATATATATATTAACTTTTGGTTAACCTTTTTAAAATTCTTAATCCAATTTATAAAAAAAAGATTTACTTTTTATGAAAAAATGGAACAACTAGACGCGATCTTGTTGCGAGCAACGAAAGGTCTTCCGTTTGAATGCACCATAAAATAGACTATAGGAATAGTTGTTCTTTTCTATCATTTCTAAACACTTCATCTATTTCCATTTAACCCTCTATAAGGATTTCAATAGACATATAATTATACTTAAAAAGCCGCGACTAAAACGACTGAGTTACGCCG
>WFKH01010931.1:70462104-70477220 GCA_016163765.1 Magallana hongkongensis
CCCTTTAAATTGAATTTTTTTAATTGAATCTCCAATGAGTTTATTTGGGTTTCATAAGATAACAATTGGCCATATGGCACATCAATATACCCTTTAAAAGATGATACCAACTCTTTATTTGACTCTTATCATTTATATCAATATTAACTTTCATCAACATTAAAGGGATATATTCACAACTGAACAGAAAAGTATTTGTTTTCAATTTTTAATGTTTAAAATGCTTCATGAGTGTAATTTTAATTGTAAGCTTAAATTTTAATGTCGTTTGTCGTTTTTCAAAAGATACAGAGCTTACATTTCTTTTTCATTTAAACAATCGTGTGTTATGTTTTTACGTTTGTTAAATATCCTATTAAAGTTTTGTATCAAGAAAAAATAATTATCTTTTTTAGTTTTGTATGAATACAAATAAACAGTTACTTGTGTTTTTTTTTTAATTCAAATATGTTTAAAACATTGTATTTTCCATGAAGCATTTAATATGTATGGGCAAGGAAAATTTCTAACAACATACGAAGCACATGGCATACACATGGAAATGCGCTCTATAAGATTTTGTCTATTCTCAACAACAACGCACAACTATTACATGTAAGTTGAGTCATGTGAGAATGTTGATTTTAACTGCAACTTATTTTTGATAATAAATATTGGAAAATTATTCCTCTTAACTACTTGTATCGATAAACGTTACTTAAGGAAATATATTCAATACAAATAAGCATATTATTTTTAAAATATTGTCATTATCAAATAGAATTGTCGTTTCATTAAGTAATTTAGAGGATTTTACAAAATTATTGTTTAAAATTATGCCTTAACGTCCAAAGAGACCATGGCAACAACTGACATACTTTTAGGAAATATGTTAAAACTCTGGTTTCCCAAGCTTTTGCTACCATTTCTTAAACATCAGGCAATTTGATTATTCTGTTCTTCGAAATATGTTTAATTAAAATTCCTTATGTATAGATAATGCATGGGAATGTTTTCCGGCTACAATAAGAATTAAAATATTGATACATAATTTCAACATAATATATAACACTTGACTGTTTCCGCGTGTTCTATGTTTTATATTTTCCTCGTCAACATGTACAAATATATATTCATGGAGATTGAACTAAATGTTAGTTCACATTGAGTTCCAAGTCAACGGAAAACATAGATGAACGTAAGATTATTTTAATCAATGCTCGTAGATAAATAACGAGGACTACCACGCAACATGATGCTAATGAAGAATACATTGAAAGTAAATTCCTTCTATTTTCTTTCATACACAAATCTTTTTTCCTCATATATAACAAAATTGTGTCTGCTTAATGACTGTCTGAAAATCAACAACACCAAAACTAAGATCATGAAGGTCAACACATATTTGATAAACCCATCACCCTAGGAGCTACAAATATTAAAGGGGTCACATGCTTTGTCTACTAGGAAAGCAAGCTCATGATAGATGGGAACTTAATGGCAGATGTACTGGCTCGGATTTCTAAATCCACATGAGCATTCGCAGCACAGCGAAAAATCTAAAAAAAATCAGCAAAGACAGCACAAAATAAACCTGGATCTTCAAAAGTAATGTGCGTGGGGTCCTCCGATGTGGTGCTGAATCTTGGAAAGTTACAAGAGTAATCTCAAGCAAGAAAGACACCTTCCAGCCCGATGTCTTCGCAGAGAATACTGCGCATTTTCTGGCCTAATACCACCTGCAATGAAGAGCTTGAGAAAATCCGTAGAAAAAAAAATGGAGGAAAACAACTAGACAATTCGACAGGACCGGGTATGGACACAGGATAGACTGACATGTACGTTTCTGATGAAGGTCTTATGTGCTGACCATCATGATGAGGAATTAGTAAGAAAGTATTACAAAATTGCTTGATATCATATTAATTTATAAAAACAATTTTATGTCAAATTTTACCATCTACTAGGTATTCTTAAAGCCACTTCTTAACTTAATAAAGCAGAAACAAACCTTTTGCACACAACAAATATAAAAATAAAAAAAAATAAAAAAAAATAAGTGAATTAAAAAAGGAACCGAAAAAAGTAAGTTGGTTTATATTTGAAAATGCTTCTGCTTTTAAATGTTGATGCAGTTAATCTTCTTTCTTTTTTTCTATTTTCTATTTGTCTTATAACCATCTTATATTGAATATCGATTTTTTAAAATTTATTTTGACAACAATAGAAATATGATTTTCAGCCAGTATTTTGCCATTTGGTTGAGAAAGACATCACATATTTGTGCTATTTCTATGTAGCACCGTATATTTTCAATTACGCATGACTGTGAGCATCGTCGAACCGAATGTGTGGACGAGGTTTTACAAAATAGGAAGTTTCAAAACCTATCAGGACGTAAAGCTCACGTATTCATGAAGAAAGTAAAGTGTAAAATGCATTCTTTAAAAAAAAAAATAGCTTAAGGTTTTATTGATTGTTGTCCAAAAAAAATTATATAATCTTAGAATATCTGAGCATTGGCACATGCAAGAATTGTATGACGTATGAATATTGGCACTAAATTAACCATTGAAGACGCTCAAAGATGTAATTTTGTAACTTTGATCTTCAGCTCTGAAACAATATGATAAAACGTAGTTTTTGTGTTTAGACCCCTGTCACACCAGGGCTGCGTCCTCAAGGCGATATCGCTGCGTCCTAATATAATGTAAAACGCCAAGGTACACGCAGTAGAGTTTCCTATAGGTCCGCAACAACGCAACGGCATTTTCATTTATCGCGGTGGGATCTCTTAGAACATTGTAGAATGCCATGCGACGGCGCGCACTTTGAGCGTGCACACGCGCCGTGGCCACCGTGTAGAATCACACATGAGGGGGCCGTGATCGGTGTAACACGGGGGCCCTGATTTTGAAGCGGTGAAAGTAGGTCATCGAGTATTCAACGACTTATTATGTTTAATTAAGATCGATTTTGATAGCCAAAAGTATCGCACGGAAGACAGTGATTATTGATGAACTACCTCTAGTAACATGGGAGTTGAGATATCTATGGAAAAGCTCAGACACTTCGACAATATGCAGGTGGGGTAGGCGCGACGTATTATTTTCATGGTATTTTATTAAAAATTTCGAATCCTACTGCAGAACATCCAAGTTTTTTCGTCCAAAATCATTCAATGTGAAAAGAAAATATACATTTATAAAAGAAAACCACCTCACATGTAAGAATTGAGGAGTATTTGATCGAAAACTCGATGTGGCGTAGGGGGCTGATGATCTTGTGGCGAAGGGGGGCTGTGACTCTTTTTTATTTTAGAAATTGTTAAACAAATATCCATATGTCAACCACTTAGAATATTTTCTTTATCAAAATATATCATCTATCATAACTTTTTTCAGTGTAAGAAAATATAATATATTATATTTTCTCAAAACGCTTTGCAAAAATGACGATTCACTGACACAACAACGTTACGTTACGATCTCAATTTTTAACAGTATTTTGGCGTTACTATAGTTTTTACAAACACCATGCGCAACGTCCGAATGTGCTTTATACTTTCCGGACTATCTTGCGAACAAGATCAAAGGTTAAAATAAAAATTAAATTTCATTAACCTTCTGATAATAGATTGATAATAACATCGTTACAGTAGCACATTTAGGCACAGTGGAGGGGGAGGGGGCATATGTTGAATTACTAGGATTGTTTGTCTGTTCACTACACCTTTTTAACCAGTCTTTTGAAACATGCTTCGACCGAATTAAGACAGATCTGCTTTCTCTATATACTGTTCTGATTTAACTCATTTTTAGAAATATCAAAAACGAACACTGTGAATTAAATGTAAAGCTTTGTCTTTTAGATAACAAGTGAACAAATTGTCACTACATGTATATAAATATATGTGCTACATGCAATAATGAAGTTTTCTGTCAAAGTTTCTCCTTTTGCACGTCGATAAAAACAAGGAGTGTTGAATTCATCGTTAAATTTACCTTTGTCGAAAAAACGCGATCTGTCTCGCATAGGCGTACTGTCCATAGAGACAACTCACTGTTTTTTCCATCTCATGAACAAATCATACTTTTTTTTCCAGTTTTACATTTAAAAAAAATTCAATCAACCCATGCCTAATTATAAATGCAGTCATTCTCAATTAAACTATTTTGGAGTTATTTCATTTTGATCATCAATTAAAAAAACAATCAAGATCTGTAATGTTTTTATTGTTCTCGGAATATCCATTGAATTTAATTTAAGCGCATTCACGAAATCCAAATTACTATTCATACATTTACTTATATATTATGAATTTACTTTCATGACAATTCTTATTTGAAAAAAAATACATAGTTCAAAGGAATTCCTTTTTAGCTCACCGAGAGGAAGTTGGGGGCAGCTTATACTATACCCCCGGCGTCGGCGTTGGCGTCTGGACCTGGTTAAAGTTTTTGTTGCAGGTCCTGTATCTAAGTTATTACTTGTCCTATCTTCACCAGATTTGCATGGATGATGCATCTGGACCTACGTATAGACTTGAAAAACTGAGATGCTGAATCTGAGCCATGAATTTCAGATGCTGAAGGAGGTTAAGGTTTTTGAAGCAGGTTAAAGTTTTTGGTGCAGGTGCCCTTTGATAGCCATTTCTAAGTTACTACTGGTCCTAACTTCACCAAACTTGCATGGACGGTGCGTCTTGTGATACTTGTGCACTTGACTGGCTTGAATGCTATAATATAAATGTATCGCAGAGGTAGCATCAGATACAGAGCCTGATCTCCATTATCAAGGATGCTTAAAAAAAACCCTCCTACCTCACTTAAACTTGCTTGATAGATTTGTTTGTTGTTAATTGATATAACATGATTCCTATGATATAGTATTGTATAATATGATACACTATTGTATTATATGATTCAATATTATATCATATATTATATTGTAAAAAATTATATGATACGGTATGATATGATATTGTATCAATTTTTGTATATTATGATATGATATTGTATCATATGATATTGTTATATATAGTATTGTATATTATGATACAATATTGTGTAATATGATATTTTATTTAATATTATTAATTCACATAATATTGTATCATTTCATATTGAAATATAAAATATTGTATCATATGATACGATATTGTATAATATTGTATCATATGATACAATATTGTATAATATGATTTTGTATTAGATAGTATATTATTGTATCACATGATATTGTCATATATTATATTGCGTCTTATGATATTGTATAATATGATAATGTTATATATGATATATTGCTTTATCACATGATATTGTTATCATATGAAACGATAAAATGTTGTATGAAATTATGTTGTATCATATGATAATTACGTATTATGTATCTTTCATGATACAATATCATACAATACAATACCATACTTTATCATACAATATAATAATATAATCATATGCTATAATATTGAGATGTATAATGTAATATGCTATTGTATCATATGATACTATATTGTGACATAAATTGTTTATTATGATATTGTATTTTGTTATTTAATATAATAATGTATAACACAGTACAATGCCGTATCATATTATATGATACAATATCACATTTTAATACAATGTCTTATCATATGTTACATTATCATTTTGTATCATTATACATTACTAGTATTATATTGTAATGATATTACATGTAATGATATGAAATTATCATACCGCGCTAACGCGCGGTATTCTATTTGTCTGCACCGCATTTGGTGTGTCATAGGACCGACGTCATCCAAAAATAAGCATTCAATGCTTAAATCAAACAATTATTTAACATATAGTATACGATATTGTGTCAAAACAGTATCCATGAATATCCAAGATCATTAACTATGAATTTAATATAATATGATAAAGGTGGTCTCATGAAGGTGATGCCTTATGAAGGCGATGCCTCGTCTCGATGAGCTTTGTAATCTGTGATTACCTATGTTTATTAATATGCATACATGCAGTTTATATTTATTTATTTATTTTATATTTATTTTTCCAATGATACCATTAAAACAAAGATTCTACGTAGCTTTGTCAATATTTAATATACAAAGCAGTAAGGGTAGTTTCTATAATTTATATGTGGATTGATTTTAATTAAATAGAAATTTACATTTATCATGGTTCTTATATTGAATTCTACTACAGTTATTGCTGAGATCAAAGAGATGCCACGGACATCATTCTCCAGTATACCACGAACGTCATCAGTAAATTATCGGATCAGAAATACCTATTTGTCTCGCACTAATCATGAAAGTACAACTTCAAACTGTAACAAGTTTTAAAACCATGTCAATTTCACTTGTTAGTTCCAGTCTAAACGATGTGTATTGCCTCAAATGTTCATCAATCCGGCTGTTCCTATGACCTCCCTAGCACATTTTCACTCCGTGTTTTTACATAAAATTAATATATAACGTGTAGTAGTAATAATCGTATTAAATTGTCCTTAAAATATTAGAAATATGATTTTTTTAAAATAAGTGAAAAGTATTATAAATCCAAAGAAAAATTCTGTCGTCTGCATGTGATTCCTTTGATCGATAAACATGTAAACATTACTAACAAAACCGTTGGGGTTACACGGAACAGCCGTCAACATGACCTAGATCGTCTCTCTATAGGAGAAACGATCTGTAGAAATACTGGGCTGTTAAAAGAATAGAAATAAAGTTCTTGTTATCGTGAATGTTGCACGATAACCTCCTCGGTCTCGATATGTTGTTTTAAATATAAAAGCATCGGCTAACGCCTCGGCTATTATATTTCAAAACAACATTTCTCGACTTCGGAGGTTATTTTGCAACATTCACGAAAACTCGTACTTTATTTCTTAAATAAATAAAAAGTATAAAGATTACAAAAAAGGATGATATAAAAAAACGGGACTAGAAATACGTTGAATAGATAAAGAATTCAATACCCACGTGTTTATCGCTATATCAAAATGTGGATTTTGTTGGGAAAATTTGCTTATATGAAATATATCACAGCCCCCCTTCGCCACAAGATCATCAGCCCCCTACGCCCCCTACGCCACATCGGGTTTTCGATCAAATACTCCTCATTTCATACATGTGAGATGGTTTTCTTTTATAAATGTAGATTTTTTATTCACATGGAATGATTTTGGACGAAAAAACTCGGAAGTTCTGCAGTAGGATTCGAAATTTTTAATAAAATACCATGAAAATAATACGTTGCGCCTACCCCACCTGCATATTGTCGAAGTGTATGGGCTTTTCAAAGGTATCTTAACTCTGGAAACGCAGTTACACGCCCCGGGAGCTCCGTATAAACGCTTCGGTTGTCGTCAGGACGCCGTGACATCTTCACTTGTAAAAATAAAATTGTACATTTTTTTCTTAATTTTTCCTGCAATCCTACGGAATTTTACAATGTTTACATGTGTATCGATCAAAGGAATTTTACAACGCCGTGAACACGCTGTGGGAACGCAACTTAATGTGACAGGACCTTACTATATAGTCATAGTTAATGGCATTTGCTTTTCAAGAGGACATTCAAGATAAATTGTAAATTTAGTGATTTATGTAAATGAATCATTTGATTCACGTTCATTGTATTTAGTGCAGCATTTGTGCATATCGGTTTTTAAATTTAAAATAAGGATGTTTGATTTAAACAGATTAGAATAAGTTCCTGAAATGCAATTACTGCACATGAACATGAAGCCAAACGTACATCGAAATATTCTTTTATGGACCCTCTATATGTCGTTGGTATCATTCATACCTTCAAATTCTGGCTGCAGAAGGTAAGATAATATGTATTATTTTGTCATGTTAATTATTTTCCTACATATTTGATATAATATATTATTTACCAAGTTTCCTGCTAACTTTTTTCAACAACCGAGTCGTATTTTTCACTTTTTGTTATTCAGTAAATCTGCCAAACTCACATTTATTACTTTCTTTAAAATTGCATTTTCGGTTTCAACTTTGTTTTTTGAACGTTTTTTGTTTGTTTTATCGGTGATGATGTAGAGTACCAGAGCTGCCTTGTTGCTACAATGAATTTCAAGATCCAGTCACTAATCAATGCAAAGGTATTTCATTTTGCTATTGTTTACAATGAAAAAAGGACAAAATCAAAATTCTGATGACGATTCGTTTTAATTATTAGCATGCAACCCCGGAAGAATAGGATGGAACTGCAGAGAACCATGTGTCGCTGGTTTCTATGGAGATCTGTGTCGACAGCCATGTTTGTGCTTAGCTAAAGACTGTGACCCAATGATTGGCTGTCCAAGAACAGGTTCGACAGTGGAAACAACCCAGGACATATCTACAGAACACAATGGTGAACTTCTTAATTTTTTTGTTTATTTATTGAATAATATCAATATTTAATAATGATAATAATAATAATAATAATAATAATAATAATAATAATGTACGAGGGATTTGATTTTAAAGGTTTAAAACAAATCACCAAACGTACAATCAGTGCTCGTCAACAGCAGCTCTTCAGTTTACTCATCTATGCCGAAAAAACATCTAACCCTTTGGAATTACCGAATACTACCGGGTAAAACATAAATGAAAATATCATATTCTTGCTAAAATTTGTTTTAGTTTTTTTTCATTGCTTGTTATCATATATCTCAATTAAGAATGCACAAATTCAATAACTTATATTAATTGCAGGCAAAGCGAAGAAAAGTTAACCAAGACCGGTAGGTGAAACTTTATAATCATAATAAATGAAAGGTTGAAAAAAGTACAAATTATCTTAAACAAACGTGATGGTAAACAGGTATCTATGTAAATGATATTTAATATTTCTGACACAATAGATCCACCAAATTTCAGTGCTGACACCAGTACACCTCATCAGGTTTCAAATCTTGTAACAAAATCAACAATGTTATATGCTTCATATCATATCAGGTATCACTTTTTAAAATCAATTCTTGTTTCTTCTAAAATTCTTATGCTTGTTTTGAATGTGTACTTAAATCTTCTGCTTCAAAGAATCTGATTTATTTATTTTGCAGATACATTGAAGATCTGGTTTCTGCAAAAGGTAATGCTTGTTTGAATGGTTTGAATGGTGATTGAATATGCCTATCTGATGGTAACAAAATAATAAACCTGTTACAATGTTACAATTATATAACCTTATGAAATTCCAAAATGGCATTGAAAACGAAAAAGAAAAATGATTTATTTTTCTTCTCACTTTTTATGAAATAAATGTTTTAAATTATAAGGTTTTTCCACCTTTCATTTGAAAAATGAAATTGTTAATTTTGAATAAAATGAGGTTTTCAAATTATAAACATACAATACCTTAAAGTTTTTCACACAGTTACAAATCTTGGACAAACCACTGTGCAGGGAAAGCTTCCATTAATAAGAACGTCTCCGTTTCACGTTGACGGTATGTTCTTAGCGAAATATTTTTTTTCATACTGATTAAGAAGAAACAACACTATGCCAGTGCAAAGTGGTTTTTTGCACCTATTTAAGTTGCACTTTTTGAAAAAAAAATAATGTATGTCAAATTATATTCTATTGCTTAGAAAGTTTATAACCACTTTTTTATTGATATATTTCACCTGTTAGGTAATCCATTAACCGTTATAACATAAAATTACTAAAGGAAAACATTTTTCCTGTAGGATATGTAGAACAATCTATTGGAATTTAAGTTTTTTTTCTCTATGGTTCTAAATTCCAATTGCACTTAAACAAAAGTGCCATGGGATTTAAAAATTCCTGTTTGAATTATTTTCCTTTAGGAAATACTTTTATCCTATATAAATCCTACAGAAGTTTCTAAATATTCTATAGAAAAATAATTTTCTTCGCAAGGGAGTCTTTATTTTTGGAAGTAAATGTCTCACCTGTCAGGCGAAATACAATAAATCAAAAGTGGTTTTATGCCTTCTAGGCCATGGCCTATTATTTGATAAATATGGATTGTTTTCGAAATATCTTAAGCGGATGCAAACATGCCACATTAACACGGGCATATTTTTCCGGCAAAGTCTTAATCGTTTGCTCAGACAAATTAATTCAAATTAAAAGATTTATAAAACCTGAATAATCATGTTTTTAATTTATTTGTTGTCGTTATTGTCAAATAAATGGATATTTATTCAAAAGAACAAGTCAAATTTTACGTTTAAGTGATTCTGTATATTTTAGGAAGACAGGAGCGGGATTCACCCATCAGAAGTATATGGCCGCTTCTAACATTGGTGGTAGTCGCTTTGTTTCTGTTGGTTCTTGGACTAGTAATCATCATCATACTAATAGCGTAAGCTATTCCGTAAAGTATCCTGATTCATGCAGATCCTTAATCCTTAAGGGCTAATTCTTTATTTTCATAGTTTTAAAATCTATAAAATTGAAACAGTTTACAAAAGATATATTTTTAAAAAGACTTCAGTAGGCACAACCTTAGTTTAATACCTACCTTTTTTGCGATAAATATTTTTTCTTTATTTTTTTATAAAAACAAATAATTTTTTAACATGTTTTCTACAGTTAGAGATATGAAAATAAGATAAATCATTTACATCTATATTTTTATTTTAAA
Source organism: Magallana hongkongensis (assembly GCA_016163765.1). Lineage (NCBI taxonomy): Eukaryota > Metazoa > Mollusca > Bivalvia > Ostreida > Ostreidae > Magallana > Magallana hongkongensis. The sequence goes on from WFKH01010931.1 coordinate 70,472,709, forward strand.
TGTTTTGTTACATAGAATAAATACATTTGTACATTAAATTAAAAAAGATTAAAAATTTTTTTTTTTTTAGATTTTAGTTGCAGACTGATAATGATATTTACATTCTAAAAGAATAGAATTTAAATCTATTATTATTTAATTTAAACTTAGGTGGTACGTTTTGAAAGGTTCAAGAACAGATCAAATCATAAAAAGTATGTATTATAATAAATCGAAAACCTGATACAAACCAGCGAAGAGTCTAGGAAAAAGGCTGATTTAAGGAGCGTTATCTATATTTGTAATAGGAATAAAGATGCTTCCAAATAGGAGTTCAACGCCTTACCATCAGATGCGGACAACCTTGGATCGTGGATACTCGTCTCTCAGGAGATTTGACCCCCGAGCAACGAATGGGAGACGATCGGGATATATGACTACCAATAGCCTAGAAATGGTCGGGACCAGTACTGTTTAATTCACATTAAATGGAAAGCATCTGATTCTAAGGGGATTGGATATTTGTTGATGGTCTTGGTATCCCGAAAAAGTTTTTGATCTTCAGATCAGAACATAAATATTTTACATTAAATGTAGCACATTTACTTTTTTTTTCAAATGCAGGACTTAAAAAGGTGAACTAGAATTAAAAAAAATATGGTTGATGGAATGTTACGAACAATTGTCGCGAATAAGAGTGTATATACATCCGAGTAAACGTCATATTTTTTGACGTCACTCTTTTTTCAAATGCAGGACTTAAAAAGGTGAACTAGAATTTAAAAAAATATGGTTGATGGAATGTTACGAACAATTGTGGCGAATAGGAGTGTATATACATCCGAGTAAACGTCATAAAAAGAAGATACAGAATCAATTTATGCAAAACGATCGCACCATATAAATAGTAGATGCATGATCCTGAAACTTATGTTTCCTGCTCGTTTATGTTCTTATTGCTTTTTTTAAATCTTGGAAATATATTTCAAAGTATATATAGAAAAAATGTATAGAAAAAATGTATAGAAAAAATTATACACTATTCGAGCAATTGATAAATTATTTGAAGGTTACATTTAATTTTCTCATGAACAGAAGGTGCCATATTTTGACCCGTTATTATTGACTAACATAAGCTTGTTATAAAATGCAATCAAGTCAAAGTAAGACTAATAGAATCATTCATTATTACGAGTGTGGGATAGTGAGATTCCACCGAGGGGACAAGATTCACAGTCCAGGTCGAGGTTCTGCCGAGTCCTAGACCGTGAATCTTTGCCCCGCGGTGGAATTTTACTATCCCTCACGAGTATATAATGAATGATTATTTTTATCGCATAATTTTACATTAAAAAACGATGTCTGACAACTCTCTGTTATGACTTTCAAAAGATTACTTTCGGTTTATCCCTCAGCGTGCTTCAAAAAGTGCAAGTCAAAATGAGAGCATATGACAGTTTTTTCAATAAAAATATGATAAATTGTAATTAATTAGGAAAAACAATTAATTTATGGATAATCGCAATCCATCATTTTGCATTTCCCTACAGCAGATGTTTGTTAACGTTTTAAAGTGGCATAGTAATACACAGTGTAAGACAGAATAATCTCACACTGCTGTCTCACACTGGACAAACATATCTCACACCGGTTATAATGCGAGAAATATCAATCCGTCTTCCGTGGTAAACAAATTCTAATAAAATTAAGTCAGTGGTCAACTCAGAAAAACCTTTCAAAAAGCCAACGAGATCGTCGTTTCCAAAATTTAGAATGGCAGTTTTGGTCATGTATTTCAAAAAGTCTTTCGACGTTGGTGTGTGTTTTTGCAGTTTGGAAGAATATTATTTATTGACAATTTTTAGAGGAAAACCTGAAAATCAAAATAATCTATTTAGAATAAGCCAAAATTCCGTATGACAGAACTTAATTGAGGTAATGAGCATTTAGTTTAAACGTGTATTCCTTATTTTATAATAATAGTGAGGAAAAGCTATGTAAACTTCCTTTTTAGGCGGAAGCGCCTATTGCAATTGCTTTCATGACCTTCTACGTCAAAGGTGAAATTCCTGCCCTTTTTCATGGTAAATCTATCGGATGTTATTTAAACTAAGGGCAAACAACTCTCTACCCCCCCCCCCCCCTTCTCACCGTTCGACCCACGTTTAAACATCGTTTTTGATAATAGAACTCTTCTGGTATGTGTCTAAATTTTTACTTTATCGTTTTTAATTATCCATTAAAAATGCCTAAAAGCAAAGATAGCAAGTGATCTATGAGTTTACGTTTTTGATAGTACAGAAGCGAATGATAACTCTTGCAATGGAATGCGACATAAACAAAGGATAAGCACGGAGTCAGATGCCTGTAGGTGAAATTGCGAGGGAAAAAATAGTTCAATTTGAAATTGCGTGTTCATAATTACAGAGGGAAAAATCAATAAGGAAACAGGTAACGAATGTTTTTTTTTAAGAACAACGGTGTGTATAATTCTATTAAAAAATGATTATTAGAATGATACCATGCCTATAGATTATTTGTAAACATACGAATGTTTCGCGTAGTAATCTCCGACAATAATGCATATGCAGTGTAAAATTTTTGTCAACAAACCCACGTTGAGAACAACTTGTGACTGTCCATCTTCGACATACGTAAGGTAAGTTAGGTAACTAATGTGTTATTTCTCATTGTATAAACGTTTGCCTCATCATTTTAGTTTTTCATGTTCAAATAATGGTGATAACCTTTTTTTTCGATCGAGGAGCTGGTACATTCTTAATCCGAAATTCCTCTGACTCTAATCGCCGCTTGTATATTGTGACGTGCAGGGGAGACATGTCACAATATAAAAGCGGGGGATTGAATAAGAGAAATCTCGGATAAGCACATAAATTTTATGAAAGAATTTATATTGTTTGTGTTAGGCATTCATCGATAATTCTGAAATAATGTCGGTCTATAGTTATGAATACTGTACAATACTGTACAAGGCTAGGCGTATAGGATTTCTTTAAAGATTAAAATTGAGCACAATGGAATCGCATATAACGAAATAAAAAGGTTATACTTTTTTTAAGCTTTAATATTTTGTGACATCTTTGCAGATCTTTATTCATATGGTGATTTCATAGTACGCTACGTACTCCACTGTATGATATAGGGTTCATTCATTTTGCTTACAGAAATTTACAATATTCAGCTTGGTTTTAAAATGACTCATGAATAATGCAAATGGATTTTCTCTATAAATATATCAGCATATAGCTTTTAAGTTTCATACCAGGTCCAATTGATTGGTTGATATAATAAATATGCCAGATAGGCTATTATAAAGATATTGAATTGAACATTTAAAAAAAAAAAATCACATGATTTATCCTTTTATCTACTGTATTTACTTGTATCTCAGAATTACATTATCACTACTCTATAATGAAAGTGACTAAAATTTCCTATGGAAATTTCTTTACATCATAATCTTTTAAATTTTTTTTTTAAAAATTTTCAATTCATGAGAACTTGGACTATATACCGGTATGTCTTTGATCTACCATGTTCATGATTGATTGCAATTACAAAAAGACTCAATTATATACCGACACTGATTATAAATAAGGAGCTAACATATATCTATATGTTCTATATGTATGTTCTTTCAGATGAATGTCAAGAAACTGATTAACATTAACTGACAAGAGGAGACAATGAGAGCCCAACATCATTCTTCATCTCTGGTGATGGGGAGAGTTGTTATTTGGGTGCACAGCAAAATTCAAGCAAAACAAAGAAAAAGACGGATGCTATAAATGCGGTTGTGGCTTCCCAGTTCAGCCCTTTTAAAGAGGGACAAACATTGCACGTTTGCAACTTCTGAGTGGAAGCAGGACATCTAAAATATGCTGGAATCCTCATCTTAATGGCCTTAACACCATTTTCAAGGTTAGTAAATACAACTAAATTTAATTAAGATATTCCCAGTGGTGTTCTTGTTTAAGTATGAACAAATTATACCCATGCTCGGAAGGAGAGGGGGGTATATTGTTTTACCCTTGTGTGTCTGTTTGTCTATAACACAAATTTTGTCAAAGATATCTCAGCAACAATCGCAGATGCTTGAAATTTTAACTCACTCTTTGTTAAGGCATGCCATACGGTAGGATTCATTTTTCAAAATATTTGATGTCAACTTCCTGTTACATGTAATGTTAACTATGCTTTTTAGCTCACCTGAACCGAAGGTTCAAGTGAGCTTTTCTGATCACCCGTTGTCCGTCGTCTGTCTGTCCGTCCGTCCGTCCGTCCGTCCGTCTGTCCGTCCGTCCGTCTGTCTGTCCGTCTGTAAACTTTTCACATTTTTTACTTCTTCTGTGAAAATAGGGTGCATGTCTTTAAAAATCTTCTTCTCAAGAACCATTGCACCAGAAATGCCAATATTTACACAAAAGCTTGTATATATATAATGAAAATAATAAATTGCAAAAATCGTGACCCACGGACCAAAACTGGGGCCCCAGGCGGGGTTCAAAGTTT
>WFKH01010931.1:70477320-70500962 GCA_016163765.1 Magallana hongkongensis
GTATTTCAGCTAGAACACCAACTAAATAAATAACCTTAGGCTGTATTTCATGAGAACATGGAATCCAAACAAATACAACGTTTTTATGTCAACAAATAGACCTTGCGACGAACCTGATTGGAATTTATAGCTGAGGAGGTTTGTTTTCATTGGCGATTAGATCCAGTGTCTGATGATTAACAGTCTATAAAATGAGCAAGGGGTTTAAAGTTTTACGCCATTCAATTTTAGTTTTGTATACATGATATCCGTCAGTCACAGTAGTTGGCCAAAGAAACCCGACCTCTCAGATGTGATTTCTGAATCAGAGTTAACAGGATATAAAGTGCACAGACGCAGATGTAAGATACAAGGGACATTCCGTGAAAAAATGACGTCGAGGATTTTAGCGATATTCTTACTGACTTTGGAGGGCATAATTGCTGAGAGTGGTCAAGTGGCATCAAAGAATATATCGAATCGAAACGGGGGCCCGATGGAGTTAAGCTGGGACCCGCTGCAGCCGTTCGTTCTTACCATGTATCAAAAGAGTACGTTCTCTGTGGAGTACACTTTATTCTGTTACCACAGCAGTGCCAATAAAGGGTGTAAATGACGTCACTGGAATGGGAATAATCTGTGGACCAGTATCAGTTACGTTCATCAAAATGTCCGTGGCGTTGGAGCAGTACAGGGCAATGGAGTCCGCCTGCCGGACGGTAAAGACCACGTGACGTCATCTGGTCTTATTCTTATTATAGTTAAAGTCTTAACAGAACAAGAGAAAAATGGTTAACCTGAAAAGGTAGGTCTTATTTTCAGCGCATTTTCAAGGTCATGAGACATTGATAATATCTGTGTGAACGTTTATTTTAGATCGCATTTGCTATCGCAAAAATAGTTATTCCAAATGACCACGCGGTGGCTCTTCATATATTTATATCGGGGGTGTGTCCAGGAGGCGGAGTCAGCAACAAATACTCACACCTATTGGACGGAGATCTGTCACTGTCGATCACCATGACAACCATTAGTACCATCGCTGCTCTGGGTAATTAACATTAATTGATGTGTCCCAAAGAACTTCTTTACTAGGAGCAAGTATCTCACCTAGCTTGCCCCCCCCCCCCCCAAAACACCCCCCCCCACAAAAAACCCCCTAAAAACAAATTATACCAAAGACTGGGAAAAAATGAAAATATGGAATCAACTAAATCAAATTAACTCATAAACCGTGGAGACTACAATATGAATTATGATAACTAGAAATATCTGACAAAAATTCGCTGGTATATCGCTTTTCCCGGAATGTCGAAAAAATGCGCATAGTTATGGTTATAAACCAATTTATATATTTAAAAGAAGTTGACAAACTATTAGATAAAAAAGTTTGTTACCTATACAAATAGGTAACAAAAGTTATATTTTTGGTACTGGTAATTTTCGGAGAGAATTTCTAAAACAAAAATACAACGAAACACCTGTTTTTCATTTAAAAAATCCTGAAGTTGAGGCGGTCGCTATAAATGGAATAAAAGGGTGGTGTTAAATGGCTTTTAAAGAGTCTGTCGCTGAAATAAAAAACAATATAGTGAGGCATCCCTGAAAAAAAAAGACACAATATAATAAAGCCAGCTTGCGAAGAAAGACTCACTATGTAATACCGCTGTATTATCGTGAGACTCACCTTTCGGATTTATACATGTACATAGTCTAATTATCCTGTTTTTTTTTTTTTAACGATTTTGATATTTTATTTGCCAGGAAAGTTTTCCTGGTAAAAAAGCTAGGGAAACGTCAGATATTTCAGAATAACATGTACACTGTAGTACACGCAAGTATTACATGCACCTCTGGTGAAAAGAGTTGGTTTTTCATAGTGAACCTCACCTCCTAGGGCCTATGCCACTAGTCAACAATAGCGAGGTACCCCTTCGTTCTTGGGTTTGGTTTCAGGATTTCGTGTCTGCCATTGTCACTACCTTTTAAGTCGTAGCCAATACCTTCATGTGTGTATAAATAGAAACATTACAAATTGATGAAGGACTATTTTTTGACGTTAGGTTTGCCGTTTGTATTGAGAATAAGTTCAGCTATCTTTGCTTTATACTACATTCACCACTGTCTTGAAGGTGACATTCCACAAACTAAAACGACGAAAGCTGCGTAAAAATCTGCCTTCGCTCGTTATCATTGATTGTGTGCCTTTGTAATAGAACTTTTCATAATTTTTGTTAAATTTTGTCATTCTCATTAACTTTGTTTCAATTAAACAAATTGTTGTGCCTTCTGCAAATTACCTGCAAAATTGAAATAATAAATATAGTTGCTTAATATAGTATATGTTTTTTTTTTTTTACTTAAACATGCAAATAATTCTTCTTGTGTATACTTTGAAACACAAGTTTTTTAAAGCAAAGGTTATATTTCATAGAAATAAAAATACAATTAATGAATAAAATGTGAAATGATGTTTATGTATATCCTTTTTACTATATAAATGTAATGTTATTACCGCCAAAAGGTCAGTTGTTTTAAATACAATAGACCATATTCTGCTGCAAAGTTTTTCATTGTTAAACCCGTGGCATGATATCCACTTTCTCAACATATCGATAGCATAACAATTATGAAATTATAACCTTCATGTTCATTTGCAAACAAGTTTTTTTTTTTCCAGAGACTTTCCTTTCACAATATTATTATTTTGTGTAATTAATTTGAAATCATCATATTGTAAAACACCCTTTAATTTAATATGAATAAATTCAATCTAATTTCCTGTCGTTATAATTTTGCAAAATTCACACCAGAGTCAGGAAACTGGATCTACTTTCCTGTTAGAGAAAAAGCTACATGAAATCAGGAGGGCAAAATATAGGTTAACAAAAATATACAGGGAAGTTGTCACCAGCAAATATACTGCACTATAAGAATATGGAAGACACAGTACATGTACATCTTTACAAGTCGGCACTGGTGTTTATTGGCGTCCATTTGTATCTAAGCTCCGTCTTGGTGGACCCCAGTCTATGTGGGTAATGTTGCTGGACGATACTGTCATACAATACCGTCATCATAACATTAACAGCTGTTTGATATTTTAATCTCCATTTTCAATCTTACAGAGATCATGTTTGCTGCTCAAACTATAAATTTGACGGGAACCGGTGCATAGGTATTAATGAAGTTTGACAATTACCGAAATATTAATTTATATATCTAAATCTGACAAAATGAACATATGATTTTATTTTCAGTAGAGTGTCCCCCGGGGACTTATGGAGTGAACTGCAGTGAAGCGTGTCCGCAAGGATACTACGGACGTTTATGTAAGAACATATGTCCATTAAAGTGCAATCAAACATGTGACGTAATATCGGGAGAGTGTCCAGGTAACATCATAATAGTTTAAACATGTTTTGGTTTTCAGAGGATCACAATATGAAAAGAAGAAATACAAAACATTTATAATAAGATAGATACAAAAATGATGTATGCGTTTTGGTCTGAATAAATAAATGATGATGTGAATTGACAATGACATGTTAAATGTATGTTTCAACAATTATATGATGTAAACACATGGTTATGAAGTTTTGTATAATGTATATATATATGAATGAAAAAGATAAGGGTGGGAATACCAGGTACTGTTAAAAAGTGCTACAGTGAAGTAATAATTATGAAAGAAAACTGAATTGGGTATGAACAACATATACCCTACTCTTTGGTTCTGTTATATGCAACAGCTGTAGCAAGACTTGGTTCCCTGTCCTGTATTTGATAGGTGTCGCGAATTAGAGATTGGATCTCTATAAGATTAATGACATTTCACTATCATAACATCACCACAAGGTTTACTATATATAATTATCAACTTACATGTAAATGTACTGATAATAAAAAAACCCAAACAAAATTTTGATAGAGTGTGCGCCTGGAAAATATGGAGTGAACTGTAGTGAAGTTTGTCCCAATGGATTCTTTGGACGGTTATGCGAGAACAAATGTCCATTAGAGTGCAACGAAACCTGTGACAAAATATCGGGAGATTGTCCTGGTAAAAGCTTTTCTTTAATAAGATTTGCATTTTGGAACAACATATAAAATATAAATACCTTAAAAGAGTTTTATTTCACACTGCTTAGTTTTCAGAAGTGCTTCGCATAAAACGATTGATTCTTACTAAGTTTTCTGGAGGGGCTAGACATAAGAATAAGACAAGAGTTTGTTAATACATGTTTTGAATTGTGTTATACGGAAAATGTTATCCTTACATCTCATTATGTCTGTCTTTTTTCATGTTTTGCAAATGAAGAGAAAATATGTGAGTGCCATTTCATAAACCAAAGTACAAGTGTGGATGATCTGTCAGTGCAGAAGTTACAACTAGAGATTGAATACCTACATCTGAAGATAAAGAAACTGAAAGGAAAGAACTGATATTGAAGGACGTTAATCTCAACGTATTCAGTTTTAACCGTTTGTTGACAAATCCAATTATTTATCAACAGTCATGCATTGTAAAATAAAGTCACTGATGTAATCAATGGTATTATCAAATAAAAAAAAAAGATATAGTTAATTAGAGATCGAAGTTCTGAAGCCAGTGTTGTGTTAAAAGTTTATGTGATTTAACATGATGCACTTTCAAAATTTCAAATCAGTTTTAAATCTTTGTAAATATTGCAAATAAAGCAAACGATTGGTGAAATGATAATTTTTTAATTCTAATAAATAGACACCATGCATATAATATTGTTAAAACCACTACGATAAATTATCTAAAGAACCTGCAAAAAGTTGTCCTTACCTTACCCCACTCCATATTAAATCTGCTAGCTTTTTCTTTGTTTCTAAAAGAAAATCTAAAGCTTTATTTGCAAATCGAACTCTCTCAAGGTCCCGGTCATGATCATGTGAACTACATTCACTTTTAATTAAAAAAACCCTCCAAGTTTTACAATATAATCGATTCAAAAGTAGAATCAATCAGGGTACATGTTCATCTATTACGCTCACATGTCTTGATAAGGTACACAATAAGTATTTAACATAGACAAGGGTCTGAATCTTTTAACTTAAATTTTCAATAAATGGATGTTCTCAAAATATTTGAACCCGATATTGATTGACTGCAAATAAATGTCACAGAAAGTCAAAACATAAGTATAGCCAAAAACCACAAAAACCTGAAACATTTGATTCCTCTGGCACGACCCAAGAAGAGGTATCAAGTAATGTTAGCATTGGTTTAGAGATCGTATGTTTAGAATTATCAATACCCAAAGTTCACATTAAAAATTATACCATGCTACCTTGCATGAAAATTTTGTATTAGTATTTGTATTTGTATTAGTGTCAAATCATGTATTTCATTATGAAGTAGTGATTAAATAATGTGACTTAGGAACTATACACAATTCGTGTCTAGCTGGTACTAGTAATCTACGAGCTTTTGCATTTTCGGCCCTGGCTGGTTCTTCCTTGAAACAATCCCGGACATCGATTGAATAGAGAATGATGTGTTTGTTACAAGAGTCCTATTATAAAATGAACGTTAGTTGTTCTTTAAATAAACCATTAAAGTGTTAAAAAATGTTCAATGATACCGTGGAATCATTTTTATTCGTTGGAGTCATTGTTCGTGGGTAACCAAAATTTTCCTGGTTCATGGGGACGTAATTTCGTCGGTAGCAAGCTTTATTTTGTAAATGAATACTATACAAATGCTTGTATATACGTTCGTGGGGATGTAAATTTGTGCGCAAGGGTTACCCACGAAAGCTACTAACATTGGTCCCCCACTAACAATGATGATTCCACAGTACTATTGTACTTTTTGTTATGTAATGAAAGTATTACGGTATCCATAAATAACCAATTATACCCCTGAACATATAGTTCAAATATTGTTCTTAAACCACGATGGTTGTTACGAAAACGCTTTGAAATGTTTTAATAATGTGAAGTGTTTTAATGTGTAATGGTGCAAAGAGTCTATAAGACGAGGACTTGAAGAGATGCAGACAGATGTACGTCCATTCAACAGTCATTTAATTTGCACGAGGCGAATATTAATAAATTTCAAAACAAACACGGTACAAAAAAGGCTTGATTTTAATGATTCATATATTTTTTAAATAAATTCTCCAAATTAACTAAAAAATTGTAATTGTAACTTACATGTAAAGCTATAAATATCAAATGCATACGTGACTTACTTCGGAATTCAAGAAATGAAGATGTACGATTTAACATAAAAAAGTTATTAGTATATGTCAAAGGCGCAGAGCGTATAGAAATATTAAATCCATTACCCTGTAATTCCCTTCTCTTCGGTAACGTTAGCGAAAAGCAAATATTTTTTTTTAAACATGTTAAAATGTAATTAAAACATCAAGCGGATTGATATGTTTTTCATGCAAATCATATGGTAACAACGGCAACTTATAATGTACGATATAAATTATTGTCTTGGATATAAATATTTCGATTAAACTCATCTATAGAAATGTTCATTTCATTAGTCTTAGAACCATTTAGATTGACTACAAATGCCTTTATATAATTTTAAAACAACATTAACCAAAGTTATGTGAATAGAATTTAATCTTATGTTTCCCTTCAAAAAACGTTGCATGTGAGCATTTTTTGTGCTCAATGCTATCATAATAATATTGACTGAATAAACTTTCTTAATTACTAAAACATTAAAAGACTCTAAAACTGAACTTTTTTTCGATGATTGGTTGAATGGCATGTATAATTGCATGATGGTTGATATGAGATGAATTACAGGTATTTGAATAACAAGGTAAAACAATTCATTTGAAGTGTTTTCGAATGTATTCATCGAATAATTGTAAGATTAGAGCTACATTGTTGTTTCAGCAAGTTTGATACAGTCTAATTTTATGTTCGTATTGTTTGTATTCTTCTTACGGTACCATATCATGTTTTACTCCAGTATCAAATGAAAAACAACCGTTTTTAATATAACTAAAAGAAAAGACTGTTATCTCCTAGCTATCAAGATAATACAACAGACAATTATTTGTTTTAGGTTGCAGCATTGTTGTTTTGTTTTTGTTTTGTATTGATATTTTTTTTTCATTTTATCGGTATTATCTAAATTAAGGACTGAACTATACAGTTACAAACACGATAATTGAACATATTAAAATTAAATTCAATTTCATGCATATGTTTTTCAAGTTCATAGAAATACTCATAGAGGAGAAACCTTGAATTTATTTCCTGTTTGTGTAAATACCACAACGTTACACCAGGATAAATTATAGCTGGACGTTTAACATTCAATACAAAAATTATAATAGTAGAATATGGAGTACAATATAATAGTTTTGCTATTGTTGTTGATTAGAGTCTATGTTTGTCTCGATGTTACTTATCTCCCGAATACCGGTATGTGTAGGTAAGTAACTATTGGGTCTGCCAGACAACACAAAGCAACCTTACTTTTCCGGATATTTCGATTTCTATTCTATTTTACAGAGAGAACGTTTGCTGTGCAGGATTTCAACTCTTACGGGAACGTTGTATAAGTATATACAAACTTTATGCTTAACATTTTAAATATTATTAGATTTCTCTAATTTGGAATTTCGTGATAAAATTCATAGATCATAACTGCTTTGATTTATATAGAGTGTCCCCCAGGTTCTCATGGAATAAACTGTACTGAAATTTGTCCCAATGGATATTACGGACATTTATGCACGGAAAAGTGCCCACTCCAGTGTAACGAAACATGTAATAAAACATCAGGAAGTTGTCCAGGTAAAGGAAAGTCAAATGTCATATCAACTGCTTTGTTACCATTACATTTAATAGTAAAGAGAACTTTGATTTAATATACTCTTAACATAAGAAAGGATACTAATTTATGTGTTGAAGCGCAATCACTGCATATTTTCATTTCAGAGGGACGAGATTAAAAAAAAACCAAAAAACAAAACTTTGAGAGACGTTATTATATCAAGCAGTATATGTACGAGTATATGTCAGGATATCACCGATAGGTGTTTAATTGCTAATTATAACGCTCTTGTGTCATTAAAGGATAATATCCCTAAACATTTGAAATCAACCTCATTTTATTTTCTCTACATGGACTAAAAATAGATCGTCCAATGAAAAATCGCGTTATTCAATTTGTTCGGCTATGCCTTTAAACTATAATCTTCGCTTGATAACACTCAATTTGATATGTCTGTACCAATTAGTCGCTGAATCATATAATAAAACAATTATTGCTTTTTTTCGGCTCGGTGAATATTGTACTTCTCGGGTAGCTAAATCATCGACATCAAAACAGCAATAATTGTATATTGTTTGTTTCTATCGTAAATATTTTGGTCTTTACAACAAGCAGAAAAACTTCTTTGAATTTGTACTGAAGGCATCCTTAACAAATACCTATCATTAAAATAAATAAAGAGTAAATTACTTTGTTTTATGGATTTTTGAGATGGTTGACAGTTCGGTATTGTCATTTTGCATTTGTAGGTTTAGATATGAGCCAAACTTAATCAAACCTAATTTAATAACCTAATGTTAACGATAGAATAGGCATTAAATGAAGGCAGGCCAATACGGAATTTGATTTTGCTACTCAATTTTGACAAAATTTACAATGCTGCTATGTGAATACACTTGATGCGTTTTACAAGTTGTAATGTGTGACTACAAATGCATTACGTATTTTCATTGTGAATTATGCTTATATATACAGAAATAATCCTAAAAACAATTTCATTGACATTTGTTTGTCTCGCTTTTGACTTTCAGAAGCCAACCATGTATCAGAATAAGACATTTTTTTTATTTTGTGAACAAATTTTCAGTTGTTAACATTATAATCATTATATCATTATTTTCATTTTTATTTTCCTCCAAAGTTTCGTCATGATGTTTTTCATGAAAACCATAAAATTTTATTATGAATAATCAACTAACACGTGTACCTTATCACATTTTTTATATGATGACTTACACCCAACAACATTAGCTTTAAAATTACTTTGAAAATTAAAGAGAATCAACTGCTTTAAGCTTATGGTTTAACGTTTTGCATTTGGTTTTATTTCCCATTTTGTATTTTATTTCATAAGGTATGGATACTGATCTAAAGAGAAAAATTATAACATTCGTAGAAAGAAACATTTGGATATTTATTGGAACATCATCAGTATTTGTCCTCTGTTCCTGTGTGTGGTCTGCTATGTTTAATAAGATTTGGTACGTCTTTCTATCTATCTATCTATCTATCTATCTATCTATCTATCTATCTATCTATCTATCTATCTATCTATCTATCTATCTATCTATCTATCTATCTATCCATCTATCTATCTATCTATCAAGCTATTTATCATGAAAATTTTAGGCAATATTTAGCAAAATTATATATAATTATTGCCATTATCCTTTTTCAGTACAAAAGACAAAGAACGAGTCATCGGTACATTTCATTTATCTACGCAAAAATACTTAAAAAAAATTCCTCTGTTTGTTTTTAAATTTGGTTTCTTATACGAAGCTGTATATGATTAAATATAATCATTTAGTCGAATAACTTTAATTACATGATTTGGGTGTATAGATAGGATTGGTAGTCAAGTTTTGGTCAATTACTGTTATCGAGTTTATAGAATCTTGTTGTTATCCCATTTTTAATTGGACATAAACACAAAGTATTTGCGTTAACCTCTTACATCAGCATTTGGTATACATACCTAATCATGTTAAGGGTATATGACAGTCAACGGAAATTGGTTCAGAACACGTTAGGATAGATTAATAAAACCCTTAATAGGATTCACAGTCCAAAATTTATGTTATATCTAGCATACACATATGCAAAGTATCAACTCAAATATACTTATATCATTATATTTGTATCATTTATAGACCATTCAGCCGATCAGAATCCCAAACATTCTAACGGCATTATTTATGAAAATGATGAAGCTTCAATCAAAAATTCAACGAGCTTGCAACCACCTTCTCTGGTTCTTGAAAACAACAAACCAGTGAAGCAAGAACAAGTTGAATATAGCAAAGTCAAAAAACGCAACAGTCGAACTCGAAAGAATGTTGTATCCAAGGAAATGACGTCACATCAAGAGTATAGTGAAGATAGTGATGACATGTTTGATAGTGATGAGTTTGAAGACAGCATTGAGATGTGTAGCAAAGTCCAAATCTCTGATCTACCAAAGACGTCTCAACCAGAGCAGCACTCTGTGCGAAAACTAAACGAAGCGTATGGAAGCATTTGGCTCTAAGAAGTATACCTGATTTCAAAAGTTTTCTTTTCCATGTTTGCCAGAAGTTCAATAAAAAGTAAGATCAACTCATCTTAAGAAGAAATCAACTGCTTGGTACTATTAAGTAGTGCCTATAAAAAGGAGAACTCATATAAACTAGAAAACGCAATTGTTATAGAGTAAATGTATCAAACCTTGCTACATCAGAAATTCAAACAGTTTTATGTTCAACTTTGAAAATTTTTTTTCCTTGAACTTTAAGAGATTGTAAGACCAATAATGTAAAAATAACAAATAAAGATATTGTGAAATCCTATATTACAAAGATTTTTAGATGTGTATCATTGCTACATGGAATCATTATTGAAGTATTTATAGATCTGTATTGTATATAAAATTAAGTAGTTTTTTCACTGTATTTACAATGCAAGTTTACTGAGGAGTTACAATTGTCATTCTTTTAATTGGTTTCGGTAACTCCAAAATGGATTTCAGCCCAATCTGTAGGACACGGAGTCTTGTCTTGGGTATATATTTTATGGACATTGAAATATAACTTTCTAGCTTCAAGAAACGAATTTTAAAAATGGAAAACATGTATCTCGAGATGGTCGTCAAGTATACGAAAAATATGAAATTTTTTAAACAGTGTGCTACCATTTTTGCAATTGCATGAAACCATACTTAGATATGAGGTGAAATAGTAAGTATCTTTGAGGAGAATATGTAAACATTTGTTTTACAATTGTTGATAAAGGTTTGAAATTAAATGTTCTAATTACACCAGTCCTTTTTTTTTGGTTAATTGTAACACACCAGTATCTTCAATTTTGGTTCATTGTATGATCATTTAATGTTATCCTTCGAAAATCATTTTGCGTAGAGACCATCCATTTGCATAAGTATATTTGATGGTGGTTTTTGATGTGCAATAAGGTTTTAAAAATTGTCATTTTATTTTTAGGTTGCTGAATGGATTAGAGGTTTATATAAACATAAACACATTTATTGAATTAATTTTTTATTTACCAATTTTCTAGATTCTATTCTATTAATTAGTATGTTTGATCAAAAACTGAACTGTAAAATGAAACAAATATGCAAAAAACCCTTGATAATAAAACCTCTTTTTCAATACCTGGTGTAGTCAAATCATCTCCTCAAATATGACCGGGATATGCCCAGCAGAGGGGTGGTATGGTTTTTGGCTTCATGTAGATCCAAAAACAAAGTGCAAGTTAAAATACTTAATTACTTATTAACTGAAAGTTGTTTCGCTTTAATACTCTGTAAACGCGGATTATATTCATTCACGACAATACATAGATCAACAACCCACTTCTATCCAGCAACTATATGCATGGAAGGATGCGAGATATTGCAAACAATAGCATTACACATTCTTGCAATGACATTTCAGCATATGCTATGCAACAATAACGATTCGTTGAAAAAATAAATGTTGGAATCATTTTGTTTTATAGCATTTTAATCAAATCCTAAATTTATATATTACGTTATCATGATATTAACTAAATCAATTTAAAGTATATTTGAATTGTAACTTATTATATCATTAGATGTAATTAATTTGATTTTAAGTATAATAACTTGATGCAATTTATTTTAAAAACGGAAAACTTATTTGTTGATTTCGCGACAGAAACTATTTTATTTTCTCATGAGAACATACGATACCGAAGAGTTGTCATCAACACATCAACAGAATCTGGATAGAAAAAGAATATGGATGACACTGCACATATGTCAGTATTACAAGTTTTTGTCCATGAGTGATTGAGTGATGTCTTTGTGGATCCAAATATGTGTGGGAAAGTAATTGTAAGGGATTTTTCATAACAATACGATTATCAAAGAAAGTGTGATATGTCCGATGTTTTTACCTTACCCTTTGGCTTGTTTCAGATTTGGTATTTGCTGTTCAAACTTTATTCTTGAAGGGAATCGATGCATAGGTATCATTTCGACATACATAACAAGATAAAAATGTATTTTTTTAAAATTATATAAGCAGATTATAAATAATTAATCTATACAGAGTGTGCCCCGGGAACCTATGGCGTAAACTGTAGCGAGGTTTGTAATGATGCATTCTATGGACGTAAATGTCGAGACAAATGCCCAACGCACTGTAACGATACATGTGACAAAATATCCTGAGTCTGTCCCGGGCAAGGTAATATTCATGTTTGTTGTATTCAAAGATATCTTCTATTTTAGTATGTTTAAAAAATCTTTAAGGCAGATAAACATATGTATTAAGGAGGCCGATATGGTTTTTTTGCGGAAAAACTACAATAGAAACACACTTTTGTTAACAATATGTAATTTACTCCAACACTTTTATATTTGTAAAGTTTCAACGAAATCTACCCTCTGGATTTTTTAGGGACCATCTCAAAATACAGGTACATTTACTATAGGAATATATAGGAAATTGACATTTTCCACACTTCGAAGCAGATTTAAAAAATACTCTAATAGCGATTATACTCAAATTGTAATATGTGATTATTATTATTATTTTTTACCTAATGTGTCAAATATACTAAATTCTACTGTTTGGGTTTTAGTGGGGAACCATATCAAAATATCAAAATGCACCAAATTTTGCTATATACTTGGAGTACTAAAAATGTAAATTGGGGCAATGGGTTCATTTAAAAATTAAGAAAAATAATCCGGAGGATAGCATTATTCTTTGTATGAAATTTTAAAGGCGTACGATTTTTACTTTTTCTTTCATGCTATTTCTTATAACGTACTCGTACAAAGCTTCATTTTATTATAACGTCATTAAGCACAATAGCAACGCTCATCTACCGTACAACGGAAAAAATCGTTAAAAAATAAAACTTTTCTTTACAAATATGAATATTTACATCTGTATTTTGTTTATCGTGTTCAACTTAATAAATGGTATCAAAAAATTCATAAAAGGTATAGATACACTGTATTTTACAAGAATGCGCAAAAACTTGCTCAATGAAAAAGTCGTCCTCTTTAAAATCACTGCGAATACTTGAACAAACATCGTTAATTACAAACTTTGATTCGTCTTGTTCATCTTGAGTTTGTTTGAGAAAACACCAGGTTCTAGATATGGTAAAAGATATTTTCTGACTGATCTCTCTCAGTTAAAATTGTTTGAAAGGTATTGATTATGTGTAAAACGAAGTAGAAAAAAATCTGGAAGAACAAAAACAAAAATGAAAAAAATGATAAAAGTGAAATAAAATATAAACACAAAAACCCCCGGATCTTCTTCATTATTACTCATCATTTGTTTTAAATCTGAATAGAGTGTACCAATGGTTCAAAAAGACACAACTGTAGTGAAATTTGTGCGGAGGAATTCTACAGATACAATTGCCCACAACAATGTAACCCACCATGTAACCAAACATCGGGAGAAGGCCAAGGTAGGAGGAGTTAGCAAATTGCTTAAGAAATAATAATAATAACCATATACTGAGACACAATCTGAAAATAATTACGTATTTCACAAATGGACTTTACAGTGAAATGCAGCATAATTGACGTTTTAAAAAATAAAAATAAAAAATTCAATTTTAAGTACCTTTAATATAAATTAACAACGTAATACTGCAATAGAATACGTGTATCGTTTGTTATTATGTCACCATTTTTCAAATGTTGTTTTCAATTTTATATTTCGTAAAAATGTTTTGTTATATAACAAATATAGTTCAACAGGAACAATAAATCAATTAATGTGATTCTCTGTTCAAAAGTACTTGCAACAACAAGCGTCTCGTAGCGAGAATCAGGACTAAAGAAAATATGAGAGAGAGAGAGAGAGAGAGAGAGAGAGAGAGAGAGTACTATGTACATTATTTAGTGAATTTGTATGTGCAACAATGAATATAAACTATTGACATGTTGTATTTATAACGTAGTTGTGGCAAAGGTTTTGTATGTGTCTAAATGCATTAAAAAGTTACAGGAAACTATAAACAAGGAAATTGTTTTTAACACAATATCAACAAGAGAGGTGTATGATGGACACGACACATGTGTCAGTTCTGCTGTTTACTGGTGTCCATGTGTGTCTCAGCTCTACAACCGTAGACCCGCATATGTGTGGGTAAGTAAACATTAGATTATGTCTAACCATACCGTCTAGTTAAAACATTGTGATATTTCAAAACTTGCTTCTTTCATTTTCATTTATTTCAGGGTCAGTATGTGTTGTGCAGGTTATGCATTTGATGGAGTTAAGTGTTTAGGTAAAATTTGAAAATTCCATCAAACATAAAGAAGTCTATTTTTAAAGTTTTTTTTCCTGACTAAAGGAATGATTTGTTTTAAAACAGAGTGTTCTTTCGGAACGTATGGAATAAACTGTAGTCAAACTTGTCCCGATGGATTCTACGGAGCGTTTTGTAAGAACAAATGTTCTTTACAATGTAAAGCTTCATGTGACAAAAAATCAGGAGGTTGTCCAGGTGAGAAATAGCACAGACAAATATTGATGTGTTTCACATGGAATGATATTCTGACAACATCTATAATGCTTTCTGTATACATTTCAGAAATTGTCTATATTTCGATATTGACTGTTTTACCGCCTCGTTGTTCAATTTACCTAATATTCTGAACCTCGACCATATCGTCCTATTTGTAAGCAGTGAACCCGTTACTTTAACATTTCTTTCATATCGCTTTAATAAGCGTGTTTATGTGCTCTTATAGATGATGAGAAAATTAATGAAGCGAAGGATATTGACATACGGGAACAAATAAAGAAATTACTAGGAGAAAACATAGTTATTATTGTCGGAGTAACGTCGGCATTTGTGCTTTGTTCCTGTGCTGGATCTTTTTTATTTTGCAAGAAGTGGTTCGTACTATCTATCTATCTATCTATCTATCTATCTATCTATCTATTGACAAGTAGTTTTTTTCGAAATCGTTTTATAAACAAAGTTAATATTTTTCCAGTAAAAGAGACACAGGCGCGGTCAGTGGTATGTGTGAGTATGTTCAAAATATGGTTTTTAGATTTTTCCTACATTTCCATAAGCCTATATAAAAATAACTTTATAAATAGAAATAAGTAATTATCAGTTTTATCGCAATATATGGAGTTGATATCATCATGTCATATACTTTTGATTTTGAACACTGTTCGTTATCACCACATGTCACACTAAAAGAAGTCATCATGACATTTACACAAGCAAGATGAAATGCATGTATACAACATCTTTTCGTTCTTTAATTCTTCATTTTAAACTTGAAAGTATTAAATCAATAACATTAATAAGATAAATATTAAAAAATCGTAATATTGTATTTCAGTTCAAGTCTCAGGGCAGAATACTCACCCAGCAAGATATGAAAATGATGGTTTTTTTAGGGGCAACTCATATTGCATACAACCGCCACCTCGAGTTCATGGAAATGTCACACCGATCGAAATAAATGCAGCACGGGGATCAAAAGTTGAGTACAGTAAACCAAAAATACGCTACAGTCTTGTTAGTAGGGTATCTATATCCCAAGAAATGACTTCACATCAACTCAGCGATGGCAGTGATGATGTGTTTGGTAGTGATGTATTCGACGATAGTACTGATTTCTGTGGAAAAATCAACATCTCTGGTCTTCCAACGAAACAATCATTTGACACGTATCAATTACAACAGCAACCAGAACATGAAAATAATGATGAACCCTATGGAAATGTTTGGCTTTAACTATTGTAAAAGCATTTAACAGTTTTTTAGGTTATTAAAAGTGATATTATAAAGGTTCAATTAATGCATTTACTTGCAGTTTCAAACATTGCTGTGTCAAACAAGAACTTGAAATATATGTTACGGTTCATAAAACCTCTGCTACAAAATATGTAAAAAAAATTTGTGTAATCTTCTAATGTACATTTTCATAAATCAGTACACCTTGTGATATAATATATTTTATTTAAATGCCTCGTGCGGTTCTCATATTCTCAAAAAATGATGAACATAATCATGATAAGAAGAAGACACTGTTTAGAAAAAAACTACTATTTATTATCAAATAATAAAATTAAAAATATATACACAATTTAACAACAATGTATGGTATCAAGAGAATATCAAACAAGATATAAAATGTATTACAATAAATTTCTCAAAAGTTCTACCTTCAGAGTAATTTTTCTAAATGATAAGAAAAGAGACCCTATGATGAAATTTTCTTTGCTATATTTTCGAAAATGACATTGTTTAAAACAAGGATAATCAGTGTGTCACTCTGAAGACTTAGAACATTCAACGACCTTTAAGTAGTAAATGTGCGTTTCAAAATGAATCTTTGTTTCACGAACTAGCAGTTCTGTGAACTGTTGCAACAATTTGCAGTCCTCAAGTGACTATGTGCATTGTATGTGATGTTCAGAATGCTAGAACCCAAACTTTCATTTGAGAACTTTAATCTTCTAAAGAATAATTCTCTAAAAAACTCCAAAGTGTCTTAAAATCCACAAAAGCACTTTTACGGACGCTATTTCTCTTATCAGAGTATCTATGAACGTAAATATTTTTTCAAATCTTAAATTTTATTTCACTTTTTTAATCTCAGTCCATATAAGGAATATTATTACTTTAAAAAAGGGAACAAATTAATTGATGAATGTTTTAAATGTTCTACCATGGCCATTTACTTCGATATCAATATTTCAAGAACATAGGCTCCACCAATGTTGATTCTTACTCTCTGATGATCAAAAAAAGGGGAATTTCAAAAGCATCAATTATCTTAGCAACCAGAACCTAAAAGTTATGAACGGTATGAATACTTCGATATTAATATTTTCAAGAACATAGGCTTCACCAATGTTGATTCTTAATCTATGATTATTAAAAGAAAGAAGAATTTCAAAAGCATCAATTATCTTAGCAACCAGAACCTAAAATTATGAACGGTATGAAAATGTTGTTTGATTTTAAGTTTTAACGTGTAAAGTCAAGAACCACAGAATCGGGTCATATTTAGAATTATCATATAATTGATTAGTTCCTAGCTTTCTGATTGGCTGATATTCAACAATCTAGAAAAAATAGAATGTTATATTCACCTGCACGTGACCTTGGAGATCAATATCATATTTGCTTTTTTCTACATTGGACTAAAAATAGATCGGGGATTTCCAAAATGCTATCTTCATTCATGTCGTCTAATGAAATATTGCGTTTCTCAATTTGTTTGGCCGTGGCTTCAAACTAAAAGCTGTTGAAGTTTTTCTTCGCTTGATAACACTCAATTTGATATGTCTGTATCCCTGAATTATATAATAAAACAATTATTGCTATTTTTTCGATCAATACGATGATTTAGCTACCCTCGAAGTATAATATTCACCGAGCCGAAGGCTCGATGAATAATGTACTTCTCGGGTAGCTAAATCATCGCATTGACCTCAAAAATAGTAACAATTGTATATTATTTGTCCGTGTGATGATAAAACTCCAAACAATTAATAAACATGTAATTTTACACATTGGTATATCTTATAATGCTTTAAATAACATGAAAGAAGATAGAATATTGTTAATATGGTTTTCTGAACTTATATATTTTTTTGGGGGGTGCAAAATTCCAATTTTTAAAAACAATTTTACTTTACATAAAAATTACATTGTAATTAAATCATAAAAAAAATTATCAATTTTTGTTTGATTATAGAAATTTACCTTCATAAAATCAAAGTTAATAATAACTTCGTAAGAATTCCAATATTGTTCTGAACGTAATAGCATCACTGGAAATACATAGTACTGTTCAGGGTCACATTAACCGCAATCATCAATTAGGAAAACAATATTTTTTTTTTTTTTTTTTTTTTGGTGTGTGGGGGGGGGGGGGGTCATCTACAAGCTTGTTGAACACGTTAGTTGAAATAAATACACATGAACATCATTTTTGGATCTTTTGATCTTTTGAATTAACTTTGCGTTGTTAAATGACAGAATTTACACAGAGGCTCTATCTCTTCTATTTTTTATTAACTGTTTATTGAAAAGTGATTCCAACAATAAGTATCAAGCGCTCTTTCATCTCGCCCTGGGTGTACGTAAGAAACTGAATGTAATGTGAGTAGCTAAACTAAATACAATTGATTCATAATGAAATGAAAACAAGTATTCCTTTTAAAGGAATGATCGGCATGTGATATCATTGGTTAGCACTGTTAATGTAATGCGAACGCATTACGGTACATGCAAAAAAACATGATAAGTAGGATATCTCGCACCGTTTTGTTGATTTCCGAAATAGCAAGGCATGAATAAACTTTACTCTTGGTAGGCGAATTGTACTTTCGATTAATATTCTTACGCATGTAGAGAAAAACGTGATTTGATTCATTATGTAACTATATCAATGTTTTACTCTCAAGGCAAACGCATTATAATAATGCTTTTAGTAATCCAAATGTAATGAAAGATTTACATGAAGCTCTCACTGCATAGTAAATAAAGTAGTGCAAGGCGCATTGCGTGCGAAAATAGTAAAATTTGCCGGATGCCTCATACGGACACAAATGTGATAGACCGAAGCCGATCACAAAAAAACATATCTTTTTTCAAACGTTTCTCAGTATTCCTGCAAAAAACAACAACTATATTTGATAAGGTCAAATATCTGTCCCCCTGCTTTTCGCCAATTTTAAAATTTTATCATTGAAAAAAAAAATACTTTCATTTAACACTATATAAGAAAATGTGATTCACAATAATAATATCGTTTGTCTTATTCAATTACAGGCCATTCGTAATCTCATATTCATTATTATTATATTTTTGAACACTACTCTCCTATCATCATTGGTAACAAAATGACTAGAATATCTTATTTTAAAATATCTTATCAAAATTAAGAAAATATAAAATATTTATCAAAAAATCATGTTGACACTGAAAAATTTTAGGATATTTTTTCATGGCTTTCACAAATGCAATAAGTTAAAACATTATTCTATTTTGACAAGAAAAATAACGTCTCATTCACCCATCTAACACAATTACAAATAGATCAGCCTTTCCTACGGCTGATAATGATAATGATAAAACATTATAGATTCATCGACGCATAAAATTGATGATCAGATTTTAAATTATGGAATAGTGCAGAATTGCTTTATATTTACCCCCTCCGATGAGTTGCAAAGGTCAGGAAATATCTTTCTCGCTGGCACATGTGTTTAAATGTTCGATAATGTGCTCTTAACTTACAATGTTGATCTGTGTGTAGATGGTGTTTATGCTACTCTTCTAATTAAGATGAGCACAATTGAAATGCTTAAAAAGTTTTAACTGTTTATTACAATATGAACACCTAAGTTTTCGCATCAGCTATTGATTTGAAATTAACTGATATCTTTTAATTTTTTAAAAATAAGTTCAAATATCAAATTTGTTGTTTAAAAATCGGCATGCCAACAAAATGACGCAAATTAAAACTACACGTACACACATAATAACGAACGATAAATACTAATGAATTTGATACACACAAAAACAAGCATGCTATAAAAAGTAAATGCACTGAACCAACCAATGTGTGACACAACAGGCATATCAACAGTATCGTTTAAACCATATTCATTCATACCAATGTATGCACTGGTTTTGTCTTTTACCGTTTCATAGTCAGTTTATGGTCATTTTTTTTTTAATATGTTTTACGGTGCTACCGCAGCAAGAATTACACATACCTTGCATCATTGTCAACTTAGTTATCAACTAACATCAACGAATTTTTGAGAGAGAGAGAGAGAGGAGAGAGAGAAAGAGAGATAGAGAGAGAATTATGAAATATATCTAAGTTTAAAAAAATTCTTACAAAATACATAGTCTTGCTTCCCCCTAAAACCGTTCTTTACTTTAGGAGAAAATAGATCAGTCTGTAAAATGTAATTTGTGTTTAATTTGGTCAAAAGTGTAAAGTGTAAATACAGCATTATTTTTCTTTTGTGCCTTGTTGTTATCTGACTTTTATTATTTTTTTTCCAGGTTCATAATTTTTTTTTTTTTGGCAAACGTTGTATCCGTGCCCCGGTCCCTGTTTGTAGGTGTGTAATTTCCCATTTTCCAATTTAATGGTTTGACAATATGCAATATCTGCATAGATTTTTTAGCTGTTTATTTTTTTCTTTATTTTTTTCTCTTTATTCTTTATCATTTAGTTCAAAATGACCTTTTTTTTAATTTCCTCCCTACTTTACTGTTCATGCACGCAAAATTAGCTCAAAATTGGATCGATAGGACAGTAAAGTATGGCTCTTGCTTGTATATATATATATATATAATCTCTCTATCAAAAAAAAAAACCAAGAACAACAACAACACACAAATCATCCAAGGCAGGTATCGCAGTTTATACTGAAATAGCTATAGTACACGCATTACAGATGTTTGATCCACCTCTAAATTTACCGCGGGAAATCTAGCGCAAGATCACTGTGACATCACACGTTCAAATCTATTTTTATTTGATTACGTTTCTCGACTCAATACGAAGGAATGGAAGCATGTAACAAATCTCTTGGGTCTCGCCAAAGCTTGTGCAGTACTCAAAACGTGTCTTCAAACCTCAAGGCACTGTTAATTACGAGTTAAATGTCGGCCGTTTTTGGCATAGCTCCACGGGTGAAAACATTAGAGAGCATTATGGGACGTAGACAAAACATTTGTTTAATGAATCTGTAGGTTTAGCTCGTTCTTTTTCCCATGCACACTGGTTCTTAGAGCTCGCTGCGCTTGCTATAAACATAGTTATTGTTTTCAAATGGATTCATGGTCTTTCGAATTATCGAATATTTTTCGATACTCAGAACCCTGAGAGGTATTCCATCATCACACTTTCTCGTTAGGATATTCAATGATAACTATGTTTATCCTGTTAAATGGTTATAAATAGAAAAAGACTTTAATTGTTTTGGCAAACACTCTTGACCAAAAGTTCTGCTATAGTTCATTAATAACACATCAAAGACGGCTTTCTTTCTTGATGAAAAATTGTAATGTGAGAGGAAAGTTTGGTTTTCGTTGTTTTTCATCGTGTATAGACGTTACTAAGTATTTTAAAAGCGGTTTTAAAGCGGTTAAAGATAAAACACATTGGTATTCCAAGAAAGTGAGAATATTGACTTGTCTTACACTAAAATGTTGATTTCTCAGAGCTTGTGTTACATTAAAATTTTAAAATAAAAGATTTCTAAACTTAAATAAATTAAAAATTTAAAATGTACCAGCTACTTGAGAACGTAAGTTTCGATTTTCTTTATTCAGTTAGATAAACGTGTGTAAAAGTTTGTATAAAAAAATCAAGACGCTTTCATGAGACAAAAATGTTAATCCCACCGACACTAGTCTTTGAATCAAATATCTTTTTAATTTAATCTCCCGGTAAATTAAATAATTGCTACACAATAGATGTTTGAACTTATCTAACAGGTAATCAACTATCAAATAGCTATTGAGTGACTTGTGACATTTTAGTAACATGTACATAAAAGAATAAATTAAGATGAAAGATTAAATGTTAGCTAATGTACACCAAAGTCAATTAAGAGATTAACTGTCCATCTTAGATAGGATTAAGGTGGGCAGATTTGAGAACGTTTAACAAAGTTGTTGAAATGTAAGAACGGTTTTTGTAACAATTAACACGATGTTCGAAGAAATAAATTTTCACGATAATTACAAAGAGTTCTAAAGATTAAATTTCACACCGTGACATGTGCATGTGAATGTTTATTTTTCTGACATATCAATACCATCTCTTTGTTAAAAAAAATGCCTCGCAAAAAATGATAGGGGAATAGTTTAAGACATGAAAGAGTACTGTTGGCCTAATTGTATTGGAACCCCCACTTTAGTAAAGAGCGTGTCATTTTTGAGTTATGTCCAAGACACGATGTAGTATCGATATCGACGATATCGACGATATTGTATAATATGCAAAATGAAGTCGTCATAATTATGGTGTTTAAGGATGGTGAAAATATTTTGATGCGATATTGACACAATGTATAAAATGTTTAGTACGGATATGTATTTTAGTTCTATAGTATTGAAATTAGTGAATCGATATCGATACAACAACTTCACGACAGAAACTTCAAGCTTAAACTTTAATGGTGAAACTTGTATTGGAACTCTATAATGACCCAAAGATGAAATATTAATGCATGTATTCCCAACAACTTGAAAACCAGCCTGCTAACCGCTTTCCAGTACTTTCAGTACTTTGATTGTAATCGTTACCCATTCCACAAATCAAAATCTCTAATCATCATAAAATGTAATCTTATATCGTATTATGAAACATCAGATTGATTTCATGTGAATCTTTTTTTCTGTACATCTGCTTATTAGTACATCACAACAATCACTAAATGAAGGAGGGTGTCATTGATTTTATTTCCTACTCAGAAAAAGTCTAAAGACATTATTGTAGTCAGACCAGAAAATTGTCAACAACAAACACACCACATTCACATAATATGGAGGATTATGTACATATGATAGCTACGCTGATAATTAGTGTCTATGTGTGTTTAAGCTCTGTTAGCGTGGACCCGAATATGTGCAGGAAAGCTAATATGACAGGCATATAAATCATTCTATAACATCATTCTAAATGATTTTGTTTGTTGTTTTAGCATTTTTACTTTGTTACAGAGAAGGCGTATTCTGTTTAAAACTATGTACACAGTACTTAAAGGAGATCGATGTATAGGTAATATTTTTAAAACATTATATACAACATTGTTAAATCATTTTATTAATTATATTTCAACAAAGAATTATATTTAAAAAGAACGATACGGAGTAGATTGTAGTGAACACTGTATAGATGGACTGTACGGACATTACTGTAGAAACAAATGCCCCTCAGAATGTAATAAAACATGTGACAAAGCTAATGGAGTTTGCACAGGCCAGGGTCAAGGTTAAAACACATCATTTATTATCTCATAACTATAGTTAAGCACATTCTTTTTAAATTTAAACGAAAAATTCTATGGATTAAAGAAGTTTGATAAATTACGTCCAAGATGATGTAATAGTTCATTTGGCCGTTTTTGTTACATTTGTATTGTCGTGTAAAATTCAACTTTAAAATAGTGTGAATTTGGTTATTTTCAGTCAACAGTACGACACATTACAAAAGCAACACAACAAAGAATAGTCTAGGGAAAAAATAGCAGATTTCGAAAATAATTATAATTGGAGTATCATCAATATTTGTTTTCTTTTTCCTGCATCGGGACGATTTTATTTTGCGAAATCCTGGGGTGATCCATTTTAATATCTATCTATCTATCTA
>WFKH01010931.1:70511250-70523295 GCA_016163765.1 Magallana hongkongensis
GATAGATAGATAGATAGATAGATAGATAGATAGATAGATAGATAGATAGATAGATAGATAGATAGATTACGTACCAAATCTTATAAAACATAACAGACCACACACAGGAACAAAGGACAAATATTGATGATGTTCCTACTAATATCCAGATGTTTCCTTCCACAAATTTTATAATTTTTCCCTGTAGATCAGTCTCCATGCCTATAATAAGACGAATGAAAGTGTGAGGAAATAAGTTAAATAAACAATCTTAAAACCAACCATAATAAAAACGCAAAAGGTTGGCCATTAGTCTCAGCACTAGTTTCTTTTTTTTAACGAGGTCGGGTCTAATTTGCTCTGCCCTAGATTTTTTAATGAAATTTTTTTAACATGAATTTCTTTTGATATAATAATTATTTTAAAACAAAAAAAATCAGACATTTACCACATCGTTTTTTAGGGGGTCATCTCAAAGTTTGTTAATTTTTAACATAGGACCATATGGGATTTTGCTTGAAATGTATCATTTTTTCACATTTTTTCATGTTTTTTAAACTTCTGCCCTAGGGATTTCTTTTTTTCTTCCACATATGTAAGTTGTTGCTAAAAGGCATCAAATGATCTAATAAAAGAACCTTTTTACCCCCTGGTTTGTTCGGGGATCTTATCAAAGTTTTCTATTTGTATGCCCAATTTCCCATATTTGTCGGATAATGGCTATTTTCCATTTGACAAAGGCGGAAATGGTGATCTTTATAGTATTATTAAAACATTCAGACATTTTTAAGTAATAAAAATATATATCACATCACATATTAAGGGTCATAAACATAAAATACATGGTTACTGTCTTGAAATACATGTATTAAACTATATTTAGGCGGGGTAAGAAAACGTGACAGAGGGCAAGGCTTGCTGAACCCTCTTCACGTTTTCGATCCGAGCCCAAATATAGCTTATACTTCAAGACATTTATGTTTATTCTACAATATAATATCAATTTTACGCCTCGGACGAGCTATTTTCGAGAAAGTTTGCTGAATAACTGCAGTTGAAACCATAACGCATTGGCGTAAACCAAGCATAAAGATGACGTCACAATGCAAATGAAACGCTGCGCGAAAGCGTGCGTACTCGAACTGTACTCGGCCTCGTCAAAAAAGGAAGGCTTGGTGTTCAAACATTACCAATAAGATCTGCCATTAAATTAGTTTATTTGGCAATAAACCACTAAAAAGTAAAGTAAAAATCCTAATTCCTAATATCTTTAATCTCAAATTTGAATATTTTTTTATATTCATATAGAGCTCTCTATCTAACGGAGATAAATAAAGATAATAAAATGTAAAATGACCATGATCATCCAGCCTTTTTTTATTCAGTTAGCAAGTTTTTACATGCTTTAAGACTTCATGACTCAACATTGTAACAAAATTATAGAAGAGAACGATCTGTATGTAAATGATTTCACTAAATGTGAATGATATCTCTATTATATTATGATATAAGGTTGGTTACTTAGTGTCAACGTTTGATTGATATATTTCATAGAATCTAAGGCAAATATACATTTTAATGAAGTTTTAAATTTTGTAAATTTCAAAATTTTATATTCCCTTTAAATAAGATACGTAAATGACACAAGGACTCTAGAAAATTAATCACAAAACAGTGACATCCTGAAACAAGCATGCACATACTGCGTGATAAAATAACGCCTCTAAAAAATTTTCATGTTTATAATATTATAAATAACTATAATTTCTTCTAAATGCATTCATAAATTATTCATATATAAAGGTGAAAGCTATTCTAACAACTAATCATGTTATTTATACATAGAGACATAAAATTTCAACTTTTATTCTTACTTACATTTAAATGATGTGTCCCGGTCGAGGGCAATTTTCAAATGGCTGTATAAGTTAGCGACCGGAAGTTTTAGAACAAAGAAAATCTTATATGACCAAAAAAATCTTAAAAATAATTTATATATATCAAAGAAAAATATAAGTAACCAGAGTTTTATCCAAATAAACAACAATCTAAATTTGTTTAGCGTGAAAAATATCAAATTAATATTCGTTTGAAAACATCGATTGACTAATGGACTATCTTTAAAATACTGATATAAACAGAGCGACACATAGACTAGTGGTTAAATCACCCGATTCACACTCGATAGGTCCGCGGTTCGACACCCCGTCACGGCAGTGACTCTTTATCTTAATTTTTTTTATTATTATACATTGAAAATTGATACAAAAATATATATTTAAAACACATATGTTACACTTTAACCACTCTGAAATGCACATTTGCAGTGATTGTGTTTTAACACATTCGATTTTTCAACTTCACTTATTTGTAAACTATATATAATCTTTTCCCCTTTACCTTGACAACTCCCTGATGTTTTTTCACATGTTTCGTTACACTGTGATGGGCACGATTCCTTACATAAGCGTCCGTAAAATCCATCAGCACAGCTCCTATTACAGTTTTCTCCATGCGTTCCTAGAGGACACTCTGTTTATATAAAAGCATTTATTATCTATTGAATATTTCAGGAAAATCAAATTAACGTGATATTATTGTTTTGTGAAACATTCTTAACAATACAAAGTTTAAAATTACCTATACATCCTGCCAATGAAAGTGTATAACCGGGACAGCAAACATTCGGTCTGTAAAAAAAACTGAAATACAAATCAAAACGTCCAGAAAAGTAAGGTTGTTCTGTTAATAATATTGCCTGACAGACCCCACAGGAACTTACCTACACATATTCGGGATATCAGTGACAGCATCAAGACATACGTATACTCTAATCAACAACAATAGCGACACTTTTATATTGTTCTCCATATTCTACTGTTGTGATTTATTTGTTGATTGACAAACTACCAGCTACGCTTTTTCCTGATGTAAATTTGTGGTATTTACACGAACAGGAAATGAAATCAAGGTTCTTCCTCTATGAGTATTTCTATGAACTTGAAAAACGTATACATGAAATTGTATTTATTTTAAATATGTTCAATTATCGTGTTTATCACTGCATACTTCAATCCTTAAAATAAAAGGATATCAATACAAAAAAACAAATCTGCAACTTAAAACGAACAATACGGAAGACCTTAATTAAACAAGAGAACGATGTGTAAGTATATAATTCCACAAAATGTGAATTATATCTCTTTTATATTGATATAAGGTTGGTTACTTAGTGCCAAAGTCTGGTGATATAGTCCACAGAATACAATATAAGCCTGAAGTATTATTTTGATATCTAGAAGGTAACAGTCTAACAGATTCGCGGGGGTGTTAAGGAAGCATATGGGCAATTTAGCGTCTTATTTTGACTGTTATATTCAAAATCGTGAGATTAAATAACTGTTTTGAATCAGATCAAATACTTAGTATTATCCTTTGAAATAGATATCAATGCAATAACATCGGGTAGTACATCACTGCCACATCGGTGCATTATCACGTGACAGCTATAAATAGCTTACGTATATATTCCTCAACATAAAATGAGATAGAACAACACTACCCTGCGGTTTCCACAAAACAATAAACATATCAAATGAAGGCGAAACATCTCAGTTTTATCAAAACCGCTGCTAGAATCCTATATTCTCCTTAGTTAAATAGTTATTCATCCGGTTCTCAAAAAACCCTCCCAACTTTTATTCAGTTTGCACGGAAAACGATATGTTGCATCAAAACAACACATAACACAGGATTCTAGCAGCACTTTTCAATTTAAGCATTGATCAAACTATCGATACATGTAACATTTAAAGTTCAATATATACGGGGTAGTGTTGTTCTAGTCGGATTTTTATATCAAAAACAACGACAAAGGAAAGCCTGGCCGAGAAATAAAAGCAAATTTACATACCTTTTAGCGAATAATTGATAAAACTAACATCTCTCCCAGTATTCTTTTGTTCCACTCTAAATAAATCACACCAAGCTACTTTATTAGAGTTCTTATATTCAAATTATAAAGCTGAAAAATTTAGAATTTTTCTTTACTAAATGACATACTATGGTTAAAATATCATATGTAGAATTTTATGTGAGATCTGATGGATAATCTATTGCCCATCCAGTCTCCTTGATAATATACGTCACGTGCAAATTACATGACATGTTAATGGGCGTACAGCTGTCTGTATCTCTGAAAGTCCTCGTTGTATAGACTCTTTCCACCAATACACATTAAAACACTTAACATTCTTAAAGCATTTCAAAAACATGTCATTTTCATTGACATTGCTTATTTTGTGTCGAAGCGTTCTCATAACAATCACCGTGGTTTAATAACAATATCAAAACTATATGTTTAGGTGCATAATTGATTATTTATGGAAACCGTGATACTTCCATTACAAAACATAAAAACATGATATTGGTTTAATCATCATTGACCATTCAATTATGTGTAACAAGGTAAACACAAGATGGATTATTTTAGAGAAAAATTAACGTTCGTTTTATAATAAGTCTCTTGTAACAAACACATCATTTTCTATTCAATCGATGTCCGGGATTGCTTCAAGGAAGAACCAGCCTGAGCTGATAAAGCAAAAGTTCGTCGGTTACCAGCTAGACACGAATTGTGTATATTTTCTGAGTCACATCATTATATCACCCATCCATAAAGAAATATTGACACAAACAATAGAAAAAAAATTGTTTTCATACAAAGTAACAAGGTATACTTTTTAATTTTAAATTTGAGCACTGGTAATCATAAACACTTAGTAAAAATCCAAACCCATGATTACTTTACTTGATACAGTATGACTCTGTAATATCTATACGCAGTGAATGAATATCGTTATCAGGTTTATCTATGGATTATCCATAGCTTTAAGATTAAAGTTTGATGGTTTTGAGGCATGTCCATGTTTATTACTTTGATTTCCTGATTAAAACATGTAAGCATGCTACATAAACATGTACTCTGATTGTTTCTACTTTTTGATCGATGATATTGTAAACCTTGGAGGTGTTTGAAATTAAAAGTGTATGTAGTTCACATGATCATGGCCGGGACAAGGTTTTGAGAGAGTTCGAATTAAAACTAATACTTAGATTTTCTTGTAGAAACAAAAAAAAAACTGGCAGATTTAATATAGTGCAATGCCACCAACTACATTTCAAACAAGGGAAAGACAACTGTCTGCAAGCTCTATAGATAGTATTTGATTGTGATTAAAAAAAAATATTAAATACGAGGTGTCTATATTATGATTAAAAGTATTATTTCCTCAATCATTTTATTTTGTGTGCAACATTTAGAGAGTTTCAGACCTGTTTTAATGGCTGTACCATTTTAAATCACATAGACTCAAGACACAACACTGATTTCAGTTCTCAGTATTTTGATCTATAATTAATCTGTTTTAATAAATAGTAGCATCCATTTCAAGCATTTAATATAATTCATAATTCATGATTTTTGATCGATAAATGTGATTTATTTGACTTCAAATTCCAACAACACTAAATAAATTCAGATTAACGTCCTTCAACTCTCAATTCTTTTGTTTCAGTTTCTTGATCTTCAGATGTAGGTATTCAATTTCTAGTTGTAACTTCTGTACGGCCAAATCTTCCATATTTGTACTTCGGTTCACAAAAGGGCACTCGCATCTTTTCTCTTTATTGGTAAAACATGAAAATAAACAGAGATAAAAATTGCTTTAATGTCTTCCTCATAAACATCCCTGTTGTATTAAAAAAACCATTGTCTCATGCTTAAGTCTAATTTAAACTAAACAATAAATTTATTGAGTATCCACTTTATTGGGAGAAAACCTTTCCGACAACGAAATAAGCAGTATGAAATTAAAATTATATAAAGTTTACATATATTTGTTGTTCCAAAATGCAATCGTAAAAAATAAAATGTTGCTTTTACCAGGACAATCTCCCGATATTTTGTCACATGTTTCGTTGCACTCTAATGGACATTTGTTCTCGCATAAACGTCCAAAGAATCCACTGTTACAAACTTGACTGCAGTTTAGACCATATGTTCCAGGCGTACAATCTATCAAAAAAGGAAAATTTGTACATTTGTTTGGTTTTTTTTATTATAAGGTATGTTCATTATACATGTATATTGTTAACCAAGTTCTGATGTTATGATATTAAAATGTAATCTATCGTAAAGCGATCGGATTTAGAAATTCTGACACACACATGACAGGGAACCAAGTCATTCTACAAGTGGTACACAGAACAAAAGTGTAAGGACTAATGTATTCATACCGAATGTCGTTTAAATGTAATATTTGATAGTAATTCTTTATATTGTAGCACTTTTTGACATGCCTTATTGTCACACCCTTTCTTTTTATCTTTTCCATGCACATGTTTACTTTATAAAAAAAAAAATTTCACATCTTTTGTTTATATATATATATATAGATATATATATATATATATATCCAGAGAAAGTCACTGTGGTCGGATAAAATATAGAAAACTTAAATGAATAAAAACTCTTTGTGTTTTTATTCATTTAAGTTTTATATATATATATATATATATATATATATATATATCATTGTCAATTTACCTCAACATTTATTTATTCAAATTAAAACGCATATATAATTTTGTGTATCTTCTTATTGTCAATGTTTTTTGTATTGCTAATTCTCATTAAATAAATATCCTCTTAAAACCAAAACATATTTTAACTATTATCATGTTACCTTTACACTCTCCCGATATTACGTCACATGTTTGGTTGCACTGTAATGGACATATGTTCTTACATAGACGTCCGTAGTATCCTTGCGGACACACTTCACTGCAGTTCACTCCATATGTCCCTGAAGGACACTCTAATGAAAACAAAATCATATATTCGTTTTGTCATATTTAAATATATAAATTTATATTTCGGTAATTGTCTAATTTCATTAATACCTATGCACCGGTTCCCGTCAAATTTATAGTTTGAGCAGCAAACATGATCTCTGTAAGATTGAAAATGGAGATTAAAATATCAAACAGCTGTACATGGTATAATTGCGGTATTGTATGACAGTATCGTACAGCGACCTTACCCACATAGACTGGGGTCCACCAAGACGGTGCTCAGACACAAATGGACACCAATAAACAATAGTGCCGACTTGTAAAGATGTATTGTGTATTCCATATCCTTATAGTGCAGAATGTGTGTGCTGACGACAACTTCCCTGTATATTTTTGTTAAACCTATATTTTGCCCTCTTGATTTCATGAAGCATTTTCTCTAACAGGAAAATAGATCCAGTTTCCTTATTCCTGATGTGAATTTTGTAAAATTATGATGACAGGAAATTAGATTGAATTTATTTATATTAAATTAAAGGGTGTTTTACAATATGATGATTTCAAATTAATTACACAACATAATGAAGGGAAAGTATCTGGAAAAGAAAAACTTGTTTGGAAATAAACATGAACGTTATAATTTCATAATTGTTGTGCTATCGATATTTTGAGAAAGTAGATATCATGCCGCGGGTTTTACAATAAAAAAGAAGGAAGATACTACTTTGCAGCAGAATATGGTCTATTGTATTTAATACAACTGACCTTTGGCGTCTAATAACATTACATTTATATAGTAAACAGTAAACAGGATATACATAAACATCATTTCACATTTTATTCATTTATTGTACTTTTGTTTCAAGAAAACATAACCTTTGATTAAAAAAAGACCTTGTATTTCAAAGTATACACAAGAAGAATTAATTGCATGTTTAAGTAAAAAAAACCTCATATACTTTATTAAGCAACTATCTTATTTCAATTTTGCAGGTGATTTGCAAAAGGTACAACAATTTGTTTAATTGAAACAGACAAAGTTGATGAGAATGACGAAAATTACCAGGTTCAATTTGAATACAATACAATAAACTGTACTTTTATAAAAAAAAAAATAAAATACTGAAGTGAATACAAATATAGTAGCAATATCAATAAATCATAATTTCAAAAAATTAAATTGATCGAACTGGTCAATCAAAAGCACAAAAACAGATCCAGTGAAAGCGTCCTGCATGGTGTCGACGCCATTTCAGGTCAATCATTAATAAATGCTGGTAATCATCGTTTACTGTTAGATCATCTTATTTTACACCAGATCCTTAATTAACTACCTAACGACAGAACGCAAAGGTATAGAAAAATTTCAAGATACAATTCAATAAGTTACATACAACACAGGCACGTAGCATCGTTTTTGAAAGTGGGGGGGGGGGGGGCGGGCAACTCCTCCACAATTCACCTTTTTAATATGTAAATTTAAGAAAAATCTTTGCGGCGACAAAAAAGTGGGGGGCCAGGAGCCCCCCCCGCCCCCCCCCCCCCCCGATGCTACGTGCCTGCCACAAGTCTACACTTAATCCATGGCAGACTACTTCGTTCAAATCATTCACTCACATTCAACCAAATGTAATAGCACGCCTTTTTACAATGCACAGAGTATTTATTTTCGTTATAATATGTAGCTACTTGAATGAACATTGTCACTTAATAGACCTTACACAGCTAAATACTACGTTTGAAATTCAAGGAATGCTTATTATTCGTGTGCGGTCATTTATTAAGAGATGAAATATACCTTTACAAAGTTTTATTTATCATTACAATGTGTAAATGAAATAAATAAATGAAAACCTCAATAAAAATAACTAATAAATATGCACAAATGTCGGAAAATATCCCTCGGAAAAGTTAAAGAAAACTTCAATAACATTCTTAGTTAGGTCAATCTGAAGTGTCAAAATATAACGTTTACACTTGATTACTTCCTTACACAGACCTGCACGAAACGCGCGCACGCTTTTCACGTCACCATAGAATTATTCGGAAAATGATGTCCTTATTCTTCTGAATCTCAACATTATAAACCAGGGGGAACGGTGTTTGGTTTGAAATATTTGGCTTTTGGGGGGAAGATAGATGGGGTGTTGTACAACACGATTAGAATTGGTATAACAAAAATATATGTTTGTACAAAGAGTGTTGCCAAACTTTTGGAGAGGATGAACTTTTTCTGTACTGTTGTATTCTTTTTTACTGACGATACTTTTTTATGTTCTTGCTGAAACCACTAACAATTTACAAAAATGCTCTGAATGAATTTATTAATTGTATTAAATGTTGCATCTTTTGCACAACTTGCTATATAGCAGATGAACATTTATTAGTACTCCAATGTAATACTTTTTCGTGAAGAAGAAAAAAATATTTAGATCATAGATTTGGTGAAAGACCAAAAACTTTTTTTCAAATTCTGTGAATTAATGTCAACTTAGGCTTAAAAATATATCTAAACAAAACTTCAAAGAATACCCGGGCCTCTTTGTTGTAAGGTACCTATTTTTCGGTTTAATTTTTCCTGTAATTAATGCTGTTCTTTTTGACAATTTGTTAATTTGTAAATCAGTAAATATACCTCTTGCACCGTCAAATTTGTGATATCATTAAAATAAATGATATTTTATCAAATTGAATTGGACATTCGTTAAGACTATTCATCGAATTGGCATGAAATAACTGTATACTAAAAATTAATTAATACAAAATTTTATTTATGATAATTTATTAGTTTTTAATTGTACATAAATTGATAAATATAAAATTTTTCAGAAAGATTATTGATTCAATCGTGAGGTAAGTTTTTTTACCTGTGTGAAACAGGACGGAAAAGTGGGATCGCCTGATCTTCTGTGACGTCACCCCATTCTAAGCGTACAGCATTAACACAGCTGAGAACACGGGCATACGCACGTGCGATCTGGCGGTGATGGAAGTAGCTAGGATAGAGGAGACGATAGCCGGGGTGTGGGCCCTGTACAGGAACGAGAATTTGGACGGATACCTGAAGGAGTGTGGTAAGTGTGGTCGTTTTAATCTAAAGTATAGATGTGAATCTATGTATACAGTTGTGTATATTTACTTTCTTCCGTGCGTCTCGATCTTAAGTCTAAATGAAAAATCGTAAACGTAAACTGACCTATATTAAGCTGATGAATTTTTTATCAAACTAAGTTGGAATTTTCAAGTTGATTCCGTTAAAAATTCATTTAGGTAATGAAGAAATTTATATTCATTTTCATAAAAAAACGTTTATGTTTAATAGATTATTATTTCATTCTGAAAAACGAATTAATTTAAATCCATTAATTTTGATTTTTTTAATTGAGGACAGGCGTAAACTTCATCCTTCGGAAGCTTGCCCAAGCCGCTAGTTTGTACGTTACTATGGTGATATCTATGGAGGATGGACAACTGAGAATACAAAACAAAGGCCCCAAAAACACGGACCACAAGGCGCCCCTGGGGACGGAAATCTTCATTACTGACCTGATGCATAACCCAATGAAGGTATCAACTGTTGTCTTTTCTTTTGTTGTTGTTGTTTTTTTTTTTGTTTTTTTTTTTGTTTGTTTGTTTGTTTGTTTGTTTCTCCTTATATACAGTCTGCTTGATAAGACAAACTGCTGTAATTTTCAGGGGTGTTTTATTGCCTTTGAGATTAAAAATTTATCGTGCAAACAAAGAAAGCAGTTAAATGAATTATTTTCCTGAATTGAATGTTCATTTGTAAACAGCATGATTCATTATACATTCAGAGTGTAGATTATTTTTCCTGAGCTGTCGACAGAGTGGAATGATTTAAATTGGCGTGTACTTTGTGAACTTCCTTGCTGACGCCTGTTTTCTTTGTGTTTGTTCAGGAGGTACACACGTGGGACAAAAATCAGCTGATTACGGTCTCTGAGCCGACCGAGGGCTCCAAAGCGCTACCCACGCGCGTCATCCGGGAACTTGTGGAGGGTCAGTTAGTCATGGTAGGTTATCCGCGGGCAATCTCAACTTGATTTAGGTCTGTACTAGCTAGCTATATACCGGTGTCATTACTAGTATGCAGCGCTTGATGACATAGATGATTGATTGTTGAATAAGAATTACACACTGTCAAATGCCACCGTTTCCGTCCTTTTTCGAGGATTTTTAACAAACATACACATACCTGTCAAAGAGGTACATGTACAACTGAAACCGATTTATAGGAAATAAAAATATTCAAGATTTTTCATTGACAAGTCAGCTTTTCTTTACTTTCCATTACAATTGACAAAAACGAGAAAAGATGTTACGGAGATTTATATTGGGGAAATCTGACACTTAAGAGGGCTCGATGGTCATGGCCATTTTTAGACTGTATTGATCTCATTTAGAAGAAGAGCTCTATATAAAGATATAGGAAAATGCCCAAATTTAAAAGGTAAAATATATGGATTTTTCCTTGACTAAATAATAGTTTACAGCTAAACAATTCATATCTTTAAGTTTTAGGTAGATCTGTTGGTTAATTAGTTGACCATCCAGCCTCCTGGTTTGCAATGAAAAATCTTCGTAGACTTACGAGACAGAGAGGGATGGGGAGGCGGTTCAAAGGGAAAAAAATTTCATTCTAGCAAATGAATAACGTTTAAACTCTATGGTAGTTATGAATTTCGAAAAAGATTTTGTAAAAATGTGCTGCATAAACATTTTGGGACAGTGTGTGGTGTATTATTGTGAGCCCTTTCATAGCAGAAAAGAAAAGAAAATTCACGGAAGTTCATCTTACAATGCAAGAAATTGTACTGTTTTGAACGATAATAAATTTCCGGAGCTTACGTTTTCTTATCTTAGTAGTGACCCCCAGGAAAGTGCATGTAAAAAAACATTTGGCTGAAGAATAGATAAACTCTATCCAAATTCCCGTTGTTTACCCATGCATGAATATTATCAGTGAGTAATTATGACCAATATGTCTATTTTTTATTTTTAAAAATAAGAGGACTTTTAGATGGTCCTTAATCATTGTAGATAGATTTAATGAATACTAGTATATACAGTATCGCTTCGTTGCATTTCAAATTATCCTGGCCGAGTACAGATATACATGTATTTCTACTTTACTTATTTTAATATTTCTACTTATTTTTACGATATCTTATATGTTTTTTTACTAAACTT
>WFKH01010931.1:70541517-70576181 GCA_016163765.1 Magallana hongkongensis
ACAAACCGTGCCCCTTCTTCGCCGTTGGTATCAGTTATCAGTGCTGTACCAGAGGACTTTCCTGGCAACGGTGGTAGACATGGTTTTTTTCTATCTGCATGGACCTTGTGGTGCGATAAAGTGCACACAGTTTTTTATACAGCATTTAATCGGGTTATAATAGCGATTTTGTCAACAAGAATTACACACGATATTTAAGAAGGCACACTTAATAACAAAATTATCGACAAACGTTTCGTTTGGTTCGTTGTAGGGGAGAGAGAGAGAGAGAGAGAGAGAGAGAGAGAGAGAGTATCACTTTTATACTTGAATGTACTCACTTTTCGTTCACTCTTACCATTTTCAATTATCAGCGATAACCAGAAAGCCAGAGATATGTATATACACATAGTGCTCAGATAGCAGACGATCGACACACGCACGTGTGCCTGCTCAACTGGATAGTTGTTTTTTGAAAATGAAATTTAGAGTACACGATAATTTTGAAAGAACGTACCGGATAACGGAACTAATAAAAATAATGATTTCATAAATTCTAATCCGAGTAAAGTCCCGATTTATTATTGAGGAAAGGTTCATGGACCTCAGTGGACAACGAAGCATGACTGTTGTGCTGAATAAATATTAGGTTATGGAATATATAGGTGTTAATGACCAGGCACACATCGAAGTCCATGAACGATTGTTTTTGTGTACATAAATGGTTCATGAATAAAAAATCAGTTTACGTCGAATTTGCTATCAGTATCAATAAACAAGCTAAAACGAGCATTTAATGATTTAAACATAAGGTTCATACAATTATTCATTTCTCTCATAGCACAACTTTTCTTATTTATTTGGGGTTGGGGGTGGCGGGGGCGGAGGTGGTAAAAAAAGTTTTCATTGAAATAAGAAGCTTCAGATAGTCAGAGGATTATAATGCATAATGTACCAATTGGGTAACGATAAACTACTTAATTGAACTGAACTTTATTTATTTTACAACGATTGATAAACAAGTTACTTATATTAATATCTCTCGTTGGCACGGATGTTAGCGCAAGGGGGTCATTAGTCTGGGAAGAAGCCGGAGTACCCGGAGAGAACCCACGTGTCCAAGCGGGCGACCGCCATACCCAATCACATACAACCACTGTCGATCACGGGGATCGAACTTGGGTCGCAGTGGTGAGAAGCTAGTGCATTGTCCACTACGCTACTTGGACACCTACTACTTAATTACTGAATATATACCAAGATTTAAGTAAAACAAATTTTATTTACTAGTTTCTGTGTTTAAAATAAAATGAAAATTTTTTTTTTTGGCTATTGGAACTTCCCAGAACGGAACGGAAAAAACGGAACCAGTAAACAGGTGCCAAACAGGGAATTAAAAAACAACAACATTATTTCAATCATAACATCTCACATATACATGTATGTCTGATTGATTTTTATTAATCTATAGCACATTACGTTACTTTTACGGAAAAATATTGTTATTTTCTCCTTCACTTTGTTCATCCGCAAATAAAACATTTCTTTTCTATAGCAATTAACAAAAACTCATTACAAATGCAACAATTTATTATAGACATGAGTTATGTACTCAGCTTTAAGTTTATCTTCTTCCTGGTCTTCTATAAGACAATATACAAATTAAATATTTATTTTATTAAGGATTCTCCACATCTTGATGACGTCTGTCTATTGAAGTTTTCTACAAAATAAAGATCTGAACCAATATTAATTTCGATTTACCCTGAGTTATGTTCTTCAATATCGGACATATTGAAAGCTGAATACGAACTCGAATGCATGACCACATGTAAGATACACCTGTTTAAATACCTCTGACATATAACACATATCCATCCGCATTACTTAATTCCTACGCCTTACACTAAAAAACATATCGAACACACTTACAAAATAGTTCCATATGCTAACGAAAAGAAATTAAATTGGTTAAGGTATCAGAAAGACTATCTTTTCATTAAAGGGGCATGGTAACGACTTTGGTCAAAATTTATTTTTCCGTTTTTAATGTTTACAATGCTTTAGTAAGGCATTTTTTAAGTCAACCAAAATATTAGTGTCAGTCGTCGAGTTATAGGCGAAATAAAGAGCTCACAATTCTTTTTTTATGTAAACAAAGGTCAGGCTGTTTTTGTTTACATTTTGAATGTTGAAAAGAAATTTCCAGGTTTAGACCTAAACTGAATGTGACAAACGCTAGGTACTGTTAATTTATGTTCAAAACGAACCAGCAGATAGAAAAATCAGCTTGAAAAAGATTTTTTTAACTGGTATATTGAACCTATGTAAACAAAAACATGGCACAAGCCTTGTTTACATAACAAAGAATATCTTGCTTATTACGCTACGACTGACACTCAAATTTTGGTTGATTATAACAAGTAGAAATGCATTATTAAAGCAATGAAAACAAAACAAAAAAAAATTGAAAAATAAAATTTCACCAAATTCGTGACCATGGCCCTTTAAGTAGAACTATAGAGCAAACCTAACACAATCGCAGGTACATGTATAACATTTAGAGGAATTTTTGTTTCAAAGGAAAAAATGTTTTACATCTCTCTCTGTTTGACCAAATACATGTAATATTAATATAAAATTTTCAGTCATTGGAAAATAAATAACAGTTACTATAAATCAGACAGTGAACTTTGAACAATGACTCTAAAGGCAGACATCGAAACAAGGCCAAACTTCTAAATCGTTTTGTCAAGAGTAGGGTAAAAAATCACAAAACTGATGTATGTTACATGTATTTATTGCACTTGTTCAATAACAGAATATCTTGAAATGACTGCTAGATGGCTGTCCATACACCCAATCTATGAACTAGAACCCTCAGCATCTACTACCAATGTTTTTACAGGTTTATACAAAGTATGAACACATTATGTTTCTTCATGTGCTGTGCTAAAAACAACTATCCAAAAAAAATTTATAAATGGCATCCATTAAATAACAACCCAATCAACAATATAGCTATTAAATGGCACCACACTGTACTGATATCACTGTTTTAGAAATCTTATCAATATAATATCAATTATATAAAATTGATATATTTATATATAAATATAAATATTAAATTTTGATGAATGGAATGTCAATCAATATACTGATTTAAAAACTACTAAGATATTTGTCTCTCATTCATGTCACAAAGGACTACCTTACAATAACAATGATGTTGTTTGTCTTTGGACAGGTAAGGCATCATCTGAACAGAATTATCATGGGACACAGAGAATTTAAAAAAACCATATAGACATGACAGGCTTTGGTTCATGGCTGAGGCTCCTAATATTTACACACAAACACATTTGAACACACACACACACACACACACACAAAGACTGGTTTCATAAACCAAATGTATTTATATATGACATAATGGTGTGATATATCACACTCATTTCACACTCATTTTTGTACGATTTAAGAAACCTGAAGAGGTCAGATCCAAAAGTTGCAAGATCTGTTATCAACCGATTTTTTTTTTTTAATCAAAATGATGCATTTCTTTGCTTGAGTTAGAATTGATGAGGATTTTGGCAAGAAATCAAAGCAAATGGCTTCTTTTGAAAAGACATGCCTACATGTGAATGTCTTAATAGTTTGCTCCCTTGCATCTAAACAACTTTGTTACAAATGTAGTCAGACATTAAATTGGCTTAAAATGCTACATTAACTTACAGTGTATCACTAATAACGGAGCCAAACAAAGGAAGAAGATTTTAACATCCATAAACAAGAGACTTAATACAAGATCAACAATCAAATATTTTAAATGCTAGTTATTAGAAGTTCTTTCTACACCAGTGTTACACACAAAACATCCTCAGTATGCAATTTAATAACTGGCACTGGATTTATAAACTTAAGCTTTTTTACAGCTAAAGCCTGGCTTGAATTCTTTTCCAGTTTCTTTATAGCTAAAGCACTTAATTTCTTTGCAGCATCTAGCCTGATTTACTTCTTACAGAATCTAGTTGAAGCATTCTTGTTGAGAATTTGCCATTTCAGAAGAAAGAGCAATAAATTTTGATGTCGATTATTTTTACAATGGGTATGAAAACTTGATTTAAAAATTTTCATGTTTCTCAGATTCAGATAAGAAATGTAAAGGTATATAAAACATAGTTCTCTTCAAACATGTATTGGAGGTCATTCCTACAGACTGGACTTCGCAGACCATGACGTAC
Source organism: Magallana hongkongensis (assembly GCA_016163765.1). Lineage (NCBI taxonomy): Eukaryota > Metazoa > Mollusca > Bivalvia > Ostreida > Ostreidae > Magallana > Magallana hongkongensis. The sequence continues at coordinate 70,545,741 of WFKH01010931.1, forward strand.
AGAAGTATGATTTACATGTATATAAACACTGCTTGATATGAAAACATCTTACAAGGCACAAAAATACAACAAAATGAAATGGTTCAAGCTTTTGGCACATCTTTACACTGATCACAGAAATTGACATTTGCCCATACAGTTCTTTATTCGGACAAAGGATCATATCTAAAATCCAGTTAACTGAAACATTCACAAGGAAAACTCCGAGGTATGTTCCAAACTGATCCAGTGATCAGACTTTAACCTTGACCCTGGATGTCACCTGACCTTCAGAGGTCACTCTCTCTTTGACTCTTGATCCTCTGCTTCTCCTTGGAGGTTCTCTGCCCCAGGGTTATGGTAGGCGGGGCTAGATTCCTGGACAAACTCTGTCCCGGGGGTGGGGAGGGAGGAACTAGGTATGAAGTCCTCATCCAGATCTTCAAGGTCGGCGTTGGGGCGACTTCGGCGCCGGAGTTCGGTCATGGTGTGGATGGTCTGGTCTCGGTTATCCTGTTCCTCCTCCAGCCAGCTCTGTTGATACATTGACAGTCAAGTAATAATTTGATTTAAAGTAATTCATAAAGATGCCATTAATTGATTCTTTTTATATCATTTAAGGCCACATCTTTGCTAGGCAAGGGTGACGATCCGCAGTGTTTCTCTATTCACTCTCTATAATTCACTAGCGAAAATGGTAAGGCCAATGATCAGCTGAGTGATGTAATGTGGTTATGTTATTTATATATTGACAATGCGATTTTAACTTATTGGTGACATTTGCATGTACAAAAGGGGGAAATGATATACTGTACAAAATGTAACTATACTGTGACACAAAATCTGTCAAAATACGTAAACTCCTGACCTTGACCTCGTCCCCGTACATCCGGAGGCTGAAATCCATCTTATTACGATACCTCTCCCCTCTGTACAAGTAAGGGGTCTGAAATAAAGACACACACAATCCACAAAAGAGCTCATTGAATACATGTATTTATCAAACATTTATACTGTCAAATCTGTCTTTATGCAAGATTCTACATGTACATGTAAGTCTGCAATTACCTGTGTACCATATAGAGAGCAATCAATGTTATATTGTTTGATGCCTCATTCCTTTCACGACCATAACCAGATTCTATTTCATTATTCAAAGTGCAAGTGAATAATCCACATTTTTTATGTCAATATATTTTTAATTAGTATTAAAATGTTGTAAATGTTATAAATATTAATTCCTGTACTAGTGTTCAAAGCTCTACGTCATACAAACACCACCTTTATAGAACTACGGTTCCTTGACTTAATTACCTGTCAAGTCAGGACTTAATTACCTGTCAAGTCAGGACTTAACTACCTGTCAAGTCAGGACTTAACTACCTGTCAAGTCAGGACTTAATTACCTGTCAAGTCAGGACTTAACTACCTGTCAAGTCAGGACTTAACCACCTGTCAAGTCAGGATTTAACTACCTGTCAAGTCAGGACTTAACTACCTGTCAAGTCAGGATTTAACTACCTGTCAAGTCAGGGTACATTTACACCCCAATTCTGTGTACCTGTCCACTTTCTTTCTACCTTTTCTTTGAATTATCTCAAATACAATGAACTTGTTTACCTATATATAAGACACATCTTTACTGCCTGTTAACGAGTTCATTAGGATAATTTTACCTGTAGATCTGTGGAGTCCTTTTGGAGAGCGATCAATCGACCGGTCCATTTATAGTCAATGTCCTCACACATCATCTTCTCCTCGTCACTCAGGTATACATGTGCAGTCTGCTTGGCATGGTCTAAAACACAAAATATCATTATCAGTGTTAACATTTTGGTTGTTTCAAAGGCTGATCAATAAAGCCTTCCAAAAAGGTGTTCATTGAAAATTCAGGCAAAAGCATGTACATTTTAAAATATCTGGAATCACTAATTTAGAATGGTTATCATAGTTTAGAATCATGAATGGACTTTTATAAAAATTTTGGCAGGACTATCTGATTGACATGACCAAAGGACTGAATTTTGTTATCCTACATGATTGTGATGATTGTGTCAAGAAGGTTGTCAATATAGGGTAAAATATGTTGATTAATCACCATCAATGTCATCCAGTTTAAGTTTCCTTCTGTACTGAATACGGAATAAAAACAGCTCCAGGATGAAGGCAACAACAATCGTCATGACAACCTACAAAGGATAAAGAGCTAGGTACAACAATAATTATATCAAAAACTGAAAAAAAATAAAACTGATGGTTGCTGTTTATATTTATCCAGATATGTCAAGGATAAGACATAAGATTGTTAAATGTAATATTAACAAGAATTATCTTCTTGTCCTAATAATAATAAAAAGTCTTGTCAACATCACACAATATACAATGTCTTATAAGAACATAATAATAAGTACATGTATCTAGTCCTTAGTCCTTACCATCATCACAATGTAAAACGTCATAAAGAAGACCCTGGATACTTCTCCTGTATGGTGTGCAAAGCCGTCCTATAAATAAACAAATTATGAAGAATGTCATGTTACAAACTATATCAACATGCATGTCACGTTCATTTTTAAATTGCAAAATAACGAAAGTTTACATATGAATTAAAATCACAAAATATAACTATGGAAAACAAAGTTTTTAAAAAATGTACTCCATGTTTGCAAAATTTGTAACATGCAAAAATACAGCAGGTACAGTATAAACATGTACATGGATACACTTACACAGTAAATAACAAACTTCCAACAATCTGAATACTGAATAGAAAAAGATGTGAAATTTTTTTTCGGGTAAAGATCATTTGAAATATCCTGTTAATAGATTTAATGATACTCTTATATAGACAAACTATGAAGCAACTATGTACTATATTTATGAAGTGACTACGTACCATGATAATGAACCAGTTGTTGACCACTGTCAGTTCAAACAGCGTCACTGTCAAAATAGGCACAAACATGAACAAGTAGTCATTACATAACTGTTGGTGAAACTATTTCACTTACATCACAGTTTCAGGCTTCTAGTGGGGTTTTTTACATGTCCTTCATAGTGGGCATCTTAAAATTGACATGGTCATGTTTTGAGATGAAAATTTTGTAATTTCATTTTTCCATTTTTATTTATTACATTTCACTGATGTATCTCTAATGGATAGCCAAAACTTCAAAGTCAGTTGTTGAGGTTGATTAATCTAAGGACTGGTCTCTGAATACAAGGACTTAAATATGACCTACCCCCGGAGACCATGATGTTGCTGAAGTCATTCAGGTAGTAGTAACCCTGAGTTCTGCTGTCGTTGGTGAAGCGGTAGAAGTCCTCTACACTTGTGTTTCTACAAAACAAAATCAAAACAAAACAAAACATTGCTCGACCAGTAGAAGTCTTCTACACTTATGTTTCTACAAAATAATCAAACTTCCACTGAATACCTATATTACATAAAGGCCTATCAGAATATGAAATCCATGTGAAACCTTGAGGCAAGTCATACATCAACTCCACTATGTCACAATGTATAAAACTCCAATGATATTTACAATAAACAGATGTTTTTAATACTTATTCATAAATTCGTTTTACAATTATGAACAATCACTACAAAAAGCATTTATGCCAAAGAAATTCATTTTTTAACTAAAATTTAGCTTCATCCGTAATGCTTCAGTATGGATGACTTACTTGCAGCAGTTCCTAAGATCTACATAAAGGAAGCACTCCATGCCAACAATGGCAAAGAAATAGTACACCAGCATAATGACCACCACCAGACTGAAACCAAAGGTCAAGTTAAAAATAGCACACAAACAACTATACAATCTCATTTAATAAATGTTACCTTCAGATTTCAGAAATATTTTTTAAAAATAAGAAACTGTAGATTTATCAGGTACATTTTTTAAGTATGTGTAGTTTTTACATTGACTAACATGAATATTGGTAACCAATAGCAACAATGACTGGTGAACAGTCAGTACTCTTACCTGATGAGTCTGGAGAAGAGGACAAACAAGGTACCCAGCACATCTCTGTAACTTCTCTTGACCTTGAACAGCCTGTGCATACAATGTACATAGAGTTGGGTACCAGTATGATTTAGTTGAAGAAAAGAATAAATTGAAATTTTAAAAAAATTGATGTCAGAGCAATATATGTCAAAAAATCTACATGACACATATAATTTTATTATGAAACATGTAACAAAATCAATGCTATTCATCCAAATCATTGTAAAAAAATTTCTACTGGATATATCACTCGTATCATGATGCATAAATGTGTAAGTGGTATCAGCATAAATTTCATTTAATTTAATTCATGAATGCATACTCTATGTTAAGAGATATCAGCAGCTGATATATCTTGATACCGTAATCCAGTGAATATAATACGCACTTTTTTTCCAGGATTTTTTACCGTGAGAAAGGGGTGCATATTATACATCCCTATAGGATTTTTACACATTTTTTCTTGCAGCACAGGGTATCATACTGGCGTATTACCTATGCTGACCACAGACAGGACCGATACCCCACTATACATCATATCATTACTTCATTATCACATATATATTATTATTTAACCCTTAGGAAATCATTGCTATAGCATATTATTAGAGAAAATGTATACTTAAGGAGGCTGGGGGGTCAAAAGAAAATTTCCCCAAAATTCACAAAATTTGCAGACATGTTTCACATAATCTTAATTTAAATTTTAATGTGAAAGACCACATCACAATCATCGTTAATTTTATCATGTATTGCATCTGAAGAAATTGCACGTTATGTAAAAAAAAAAAAAATATGAAAAATATATGAAATATAAATAAAGGCAAAAAACATACCAATAACTTCACAAAAATTTAACACAATAACAAAAACTTAACATTATATGTTATAAAGAAAAATATCACAATTTTACCAAAAATATATATGTCACAAAAATGCAAATATATGAAACAAAAAAAAAGTAGCCACAAGATTATTTCCAAATTTTAACATAATAATAATCAATACATGTGTAAAAAAGATTGAGCATTAAAACAAATTTTCGATGGTGAAACTAAAAAAAAATAAAATAAAAGGAAAATATTTAAATAAAATATTTGTAGTTTTACAAGTTACCTCCCTTTGAAAAGTTAGAAAATGCTGAAAAACAGCCGAAATTATTTTTTTGCATCTTGTAACCCTTGGTTTACCATCAATTGACTCTTTAAATAATGTTTCAATACCATCATATCCATTTCTTTCAAGACAAATTCAGTACAATGTAAGAGTTATAGAACATGAAAGTGAAAATCTTTTTTGTGTAGAGATAAAAACGCTTTAAAATGGCAGCCACCCCCAGCCTCGTTAAAGTCTGTTAATCAATAAACTGTTTCAAAATGGCCTTTAAAAATTAATTTGAACTGCCTATTCTTTATCTCTGTGTACGCCGCCATTACAGCTGTTATTAATAGAATGTTTAGATAATCCGGGCTTGGTTGGCCACGTGCCTTTTGTAATCGATCTTTGAAAACAGCTTACACATCATTTGGCTCATTTTAAGCATTTTCATGTAATGATAATTGATTTATTGCAAATAATTATGAATATGAATAATTCTATAGCCCATTCCGTTAATTAAAGCCATTGTTGTGCTCCCCAATGCTAACACTTGACACCTTGGTTATCTCAGACACCCCCTAAGGCTATAAGTATACTATACACAACACAAATATTTGTGCACATATTTTATTATGTTCCAGGCATCTCAAATATCATTAGAAGGCAATTAACATTGAAACAGAGCACATAATTTACGCCTCTAATTGATCACTTTGATTGGCATCATTTAAGAATTTAATTAGGTCCGTTATCTCCTATACCTGTACACCGTTTTTCACTACACTGGGGTTGTGATGACAAAACAATTAACGCTTGTTAATAGTAGTGAATTTTATTTACGGTAGAATGTTTAATACTAGGTCTAATTAAATCACTGATTATAAAATAAAGATATTACCGCGACGTATTAGTTACAATAAATCCGTATCTAAAAAATTATCGTGTTTTTCTTATTTCCGATAGTGTATTTTCACGTTGAAATTGAGTGTGTATAACTGCTTTGTTAATACCATAGACATATAACGGTATGTCTATGTTAATACTCAGGATTACCATTTGGTCAATTTTTTTCAATGCGTATTATACACCCGAACTAGCTTTTTTTCACCACTTTCAGACCCAAAGTGGGGGGTGCGTATTGTACACTACTGCGTATTATATTCACCGGATTACGGTTTTCATAATCTGTAAAATGATACCAGTGATGAAACATTTTGATATTGGTGATTATGCATCAGTGATTCACCTCAGTAGTCTGAACGGCCGGAGTACCGTGATGTAGAAGAACGAGTCATTAAAGTACTCTCCCAGTAATCCGACCACGCTGGTCACCGTCACCAGGAAGTCAAACCTACAACAGACCAGACAACGTTACCATCAGTAACACTGTTACCATCAACAATGGACATATAGCTGTAGATTTCTAATTAATTGTGAAGAATTAATATCTGTGTAAAATCAAGTGAAGATACTGCAGACTTCAAATCTCACTTTTAATTTCCTGACAGTGCAAGCAATATGAAATTATTATAAAATTTTGTGTTTGCGATTTTATATTCTCATAATTTGATAGAAACAGTAAATTGACCCTGAATTAAGTGCTCGCATATAATAAGGAATCTACAGTAGCTGCAGCTGTAGTACATGTTTACCCTTGACAAATTTATCAGAATATTAAAAGATACTCACATGTCCCAACCAGTTGTAAAATATTCTACTGGACCTTTGCCAAGAATTTTAATGGAAGCTTCTAAAGTGTATACTGAAAGAATTGTAGATAACACATGTTAGATACATTATGAACAAATTACAAGCATGTATTTATTTAATATGTCTGATCTGTCAACATTTATAGTTTCTTTGTGTATAATCTACATGAAATGATCGAAGGAAAAAACAAAGAGACTTACTGCAAATAAAAATAATGGAAGCCCAAGTAATTGTAAAGTTGTAGTGCTTGACATCAATGTTCTTCCCTTTAAAAACAAAAACAGTTGATATTTACACAATGCACTGCAAATATAGTGTCCAATGTCACTTTTCTACCTTTTTTTCAGATTTGCATTGTTTCCATTGCTTAACTTTCAGATCTTTCTAATATTATCCACTGAGCCCTTTACTATTAAAAAATCTTCTCTCACTACCTTCTGCCAACTTTTTCTTACCCTGACCTCCATTCTCCATGACCTTTTCTTTCTTTGACCTGTAATCTAAATAACCTTTTCTCTTTTTGACCTCTACTCTCCATGACATATCTTTTCATGACCTCTAGTTGACATTACCATTTCTTTCCTTGACCTCTACTCTCCACGACTTTTCTTTCCTTGACCTTTACTCTCTGTGACCTTTTCTGTCCTTGACCTATACTTTCCCTGATCTTTTTTTTTCCTTGACCTCTACTCTCCATGACCTTTTCTGTCCTTAACCTCTATTTTCCCTGACCTTTACATCCCTCCAACTATCTTAACTTCCTCTAACCTTCACCTACGTGAGAGAGAAATAGTCTCCTCCAAGATCCAAGCAAAATTGACTGCAATCACCAAGTCTGAAAAATCATTGTGTATACGTATTAATTGAGTCAAAAGATATGTATCAAGCAACCTCAAATTATCCAGTTTACAAAGAAAGGTAAAAAAAACTATATCTCTATATGCAATGTTGCTTTGATTATCATAGTTAATATACTTAAACTGGCATCAGACATAACATTGATTATGATACAATACTTACAGATGAATCCTTCAAAGCCTCTCCAGTTCACAAATTCATTCAGCTCTAAAGATGAAAAAAGAAGTCCGTACGTCATGAAATATTGAATCGATAAGAGTGTACAAGAGAGTAGGCTTTCAGTCTATCAGAATAGCTGTTATGTCATTTACTTTATAACTGAAGATTATTTCAATGACAAACCAGCATTTTAAAGACATAATCAACAAAAATTGAATAAGTGGCTTTTTCAAAATTCTCTTAACATCCAGGGTATTTTATAAGGTCGAATATAGTGTAACAACAGTCTACTACCATAGAAAACACTCACTTTTGAAAATGAAGTTGAATGGATATCTGAAGTTTGATGACCAAATCTTGAACTCCTCCTGTTTTGGCTAAAATATGATGACATACACTAAAGTATCATGATTTCATTAACTTTATCATAGTAGGTAGAAATAACACATACTTAATGTTTGATTAGCAGATATCTGAAAGACAGTCAAATCAATTCATTATATGCCAATATCACAAGACAGAATTACTCATGAGATTCTCATTATCCTATGCTCTACATAAATTTCTGTTTGCATATAAAACCAATGAACTGTTGGATCCTGAGGGTGTTAAGTATTTGAGACTGACCTGCCACTGAAGGTCAAGAACACTGTACACTCCGTAAAACTCCTCCATACTGAGTCGTCCAGATCGCGACTTGTTCAGCGTCTTAAAGATCAGGTAGGCATCTAACCTCTCTGAACATAAAACAAACATCACTTTATCATCATACTATTATAATAAGCAACTGAAAAAACAATTGCAGAAACACAATTACATGTATTCATAACTTTGATAATACTAAGGAGTCTGAGCCAGTGTGACCTACTTTTGTTGGGTCGGAGGTACCTCAGCATTCCAATAAAGTTCCTGATATTGACTGTGTTAGAATCCTACAAAATAAAGCTTTGAGTCAGCTCGGTTCTTCAGAAACTCATACAGACATTGTTATGAGACAAATACTTTTTATGTACAAGATATAACTGAAACATGAATGAAATACTGTAGATTCCTAATTAAACATGAGGAATTGATATCCGCGTAAAATTGCGAGAAGCAACCCTCGCGGATTTTAAAATTTCGCTTTGATTTTTTGGACAGGTGTAAACTCAATAAAACTATGATAGAAATTTGGTGCTCACTATTTTATATTCTCGCGCTTTGATACATGGTTGAATCGCGAAATTAAGTACTCGCATTAAATAAGAAATCTAGAGTAAATACTGGTGACTGTTTTGTACAATGTATCAAAAATTCTAAGGACATGTAAGCTGTGTGTATATATATTTTGTAACAAGATTATGAAGGCATATTAAAGGTGTATACCTGTTTTGTAACAAGGAGCTTAAAGGCATGTTGGCAGCCGGTCCTCTTATGAAAATATAATGTCTTTAACTTTATCTTCTCCAGATTTGAAAACGTATCATACACAACAGCAAGTAGCTACAACAAAGACAATGAATAACTGTGGAGTTTTCTTTTAGGAAAAAGGTTGGCTTCTTAATTGTTTAAATTGTAAAAACTGGTCTAGCTTTGTCAAATTATAACTTGCATTAAAATCTGCAATTTGCTTGATGTTGCTTTTTAAAACTTTGTACAATGTAATGCCATTTATTTTGGACATTAAATTGTCCTATTTTTTGCACTTAATGATAGAAAATTAAAGAACAAGAAATGTCTTTAAAATACTTAATATATAAATAGGAATATTTCAATTTAAGAGTGGGGTAAAAGTGTGATAACAGAGGCATTAATAACAGTGACCAAATGTACCTGGTATTCAGTTTCCATTGGGGTGAAAAATGGACTAGGTACATTAGATGTATAGATTAATGCTCTGCATAATTCTGATCAAATTAAAAGCATCAAAATATCTTTGAGGAAAGTGTCAGCAGATTTGTAAATAGAATTCATTAAAATCAATGACATAATTTCCTCTCAGGAAATAAACTCACCAGATTCATAAGGAAATACAGAACTAAGGCCAGATACACAATGAAAAAGGCAGCATTAAACCGAGAGCTGGCGTAGGCTGGCATCATCACGTCCGGAAAACTAAAGGTCAAGGACAGTCAAGGTCAAAGCATTGGTTATAGCATTGATTTTGAAACATAAAGAAAATTGGACTCTAAAATTAATGAGCTACAGTGTAATTAATGCAAAAGCTTGAGATCCTTTGTTTCATAAGGGAGGATCAGGACTATCACACAGAAATCACACAATATTCACAGGTGTAGGAAACTTATCTAGATGTAAATGTTATAGTTGATAAATAGCATTTTGACAGGAAGGAATCAACTTTCAATGTTTGTGAAGTCTGTGTTTCTGGTTGGATTTTTTTTCTCATTTCAAATTTTACTTAATTTGTTTGATCTTCATACTTTTGTACACAATATGATTTTACAAAATCAATAGTTACTGTAAGAGAATTTCAAAAATCTTTATCAGAAAGATTTCAACTCTTTAAATTCTCCAATTTACATTTAAAACTTAATTACTTCAATTCATATAAACATCATTTAAATATATCTAACGTTTACTTTAAACATCCTTCTTTTATGATGAATCGTGTTCTGAAGTCTGCATATGTTTGCATGTGTGCAACAGCTTCAAAATGTTTGTCATTATAATTTGTATAGGGAGTTAACAATAGCATTGCGAGGCCTCTTTATTGGTATATGTGGGAGTACAGTTGTACGAGGGTGCTTACTTTGCCGTGGTCAACAAAACAAAGAGGCTGACAAAGCTGTCCTGTAGAGTGCTGAAATACTGCAAAAGAAAGCCAGAGTCAGACACTACAGGCCCAGAGGAGGAGCCCCTAAAGCTACTATATTCACATATGGAATAATACAGTACATAGGAGCCCCAAGAGCTAGCATGTTATTACATGGAATTACATCTATAACGTATATAGGAGCCCCACTACCTACTTCATTCATATATGGAATTATATAATACATAAGAGCCCCAATAGCTAGTATGTTTATACATAGAATTAATCGTACATTTACAAAACTTTGTTTCAATGTAAAGGAATAGTTGCTTTGGATTATTTTATCTCCAATCATTCAAAGAGATAACTTTTAAATTTTTTTTTTCCTGGTACCAATGTTTGAGATTTTGCAGTTCAACTCCAGATGTACATGTACATAAAACTGTCGTTCTACCAAATGAATGAATTCATTTTTTTATAAGCATAATCCCAACACCCAGTTGATGAGTCAGCAATTTCTGGCAAATTTTCTTACCGTGTCATTGGGAACTTGTGAAAAGAGATAAAATCCTGGAAATAAAAATAAACCAAGTTGTGTATATTTTGCTAAATCTGTTAGTTACAAGTGTGAATATGGGGCAGGGTTCTCGTCTTTTCTAAAACTACAAGCGTGCATGCAATCATAAGAAACTTTAAGATAAATCAAATTTAGATGCAATCTAGAAGATTAAATGATGTGATCAAATCTTACCAAGTATGGAGAAAATTAGGATGAAGAACATGAGTAGGAAGATGAGTTCTAGGATTGGAGGTAGAGACATCAAGATCTGACGACTGATTCTGTAATAAAAATTGATGTGATTAATAATCCAAGAAATCAAAACTATTCACTTATATCAAGTGTAACAACAGCATTTAATGTCTGTAATCCAATCAGGAAAATCCAGTTCAGTGTAACCAATGTTATGCACAATACAAGCGAATAAATCAAAGCAAATTTATTCCACCTTTCATAAAAATTATAAAACTCTACTTGACTTGAGACCTGATTCTAAACTTCTGACCCCCTTGATATCTATAACAATGTCTGAGTCTGACCTTCTGACCCTTAGATATCAATATCAATAGCTAAGTCTGACTCCTTAGATATCAATATCAGAGTCTGTCTTTCTGACCCCTCTGATATCAATAACAATATCTGAGTCTGACCTTCGACCCACCTGATATGATAATGATATCATTATCTGAGTCTGACCTTCTGACCCCTTTGATTTCAATATCAATATATGAGTCTGACCCCTCTGATATCGATAAACAATATCTGAGTCTGACCTTTGACCCCTCTGATATCAATATCTGACTCTGACCTTCTGACCCCTCTGATATCAATATCTGAGTCTGTCTTTCTGACCCTCTAATAACAATATCTGAGTCTGACCTTCTGACCCCTCTGAAGTAGTGCGTGTCAATCAGGAAGAGTGGGCGGAGTGCCCTGGTGACCCGGAAGTGATTGGTCTGTCGAATCAGCACCACAACTGACTCTATGAACATAATGGCCAGTGTGAATGACTAAAAAAAATGGAATCCAAACATTAGCTCCTAAAAGCAGATGAATAATTCTGCAAGATTCTTTTAATTTTTCTGTTTATTGTGACAAATTCATTTTATAGAAAAAAAATCATAGGTTCTGCTTTTAGTAATTAGCATTAAGAAATATATATTTTATTTTCATTTTCTCACAACAAAATTGTTAGTAATTTTACATGTTTTGTATAAATATTTAAAATTGTAAGAGATATCAGGTTGAATTTCACCTTGATGGAAGTCCGCTTGTGTTTGATGAAAGTCTTCCAGCCTAGCCATCTTATCTTGATGGCCAACTGTAGGGCAAGAATTAGCTGGCCCAGAATCTCCAAAGAACCATGGACCTACAACATAAATTATACATATGGTCAACTGTAGGGCAAAAATTAGCTGGCTCAGAATCTCCCAAGAACCATGGACCTTTAACATAGATAATATGTGTCACAATTAATCCCCAAATAGTCAAGGACCTAGAATATATCTATCATGTTGATTTTTTTTTAACTGTGTTAAGAAAACTTGTATGTGAACCAACTACTAGATATTAATTTAATTTTATCAGTGAAGAAAACTGTATTTAATGTCAAAGAAACATCAAATAGTTACAGAACTGCAGAATATATGAAATTATACAACTAATAAAGAAAGTAAAAAGGAAAGATAAGTTAGCTAACCAATCTTTCCAAAGTCTTCAAGAATTTAATGCAAAATAATACAGAAACTTAAATCAATTAGGATCTTGGGGAATATTAAGCTAAGTGTTTTTTTTTTCTGAAAAAGCTATGATAGAGATGATATTCAAACAGTAAACTGAGAAGTACTTAGCATACTGTGCTGTATTTACCCTAATACCTGCAAGGCATTGAAGCATATACAGAACAGGTAATATGATATAAATATCTGTATGAGATGCTACACCACCAAGTAATGTACTGGAGGTACAGTTCACTCCCACAGGTAGTGTAAGATATCAACACCTGTATGGAATGCTTACTCCCACATGGATTCTTACCCAGACAGGTAGCATAAGATATCAACACCTGAATGGATGTTTACCTTACAGGTAATGGTAAGGTAAGAAAGGTAATAAATACTTACCCCTACAGGTAATGTAAGGAAGGGCACAGCCGGTCTTTCACACGCGGCCAGCAGTAGGAGACCGAGGGCGGCGGTCAGATCTAGGACCTGGAACCATTGATGGTGGGCTATCTGGTAGGCGGGCAGGGCGTTACAGCTCCGGGGGTGAGTGTAGAACTTGTCGTTGTTCTCTCCTTCCTGTAGAAATATGGCCGCCTCCTGGTAGTTCAGCTCCCACAACTTCCTGTTGTCTCTGTGACTCATGTGGGTGGAGATCGGGAACTCGTATCCCATGTTCCCGGTGTCATTGACGATTTCATACTCCGACTCCGCTGACAAAGGAAATTCATTCTGTGTATTAATATGTCTGAATAGAATAAATATTTAATAATCATTACTGTATGTTCTAATGATGTGTCTGCCTTGTTGACATTCTAGCCCATGATAGCCCACCCATCATGGTCAGTATTGTTAATAAAATTGCGTGTTGCACACTGGATTATTTTTCAAGTGTCGATATTTTGTAATATATCACTGCAGCTCTCAGTAAAACAGGTAAAATGAGGGTCAGAAAAGAATGTCATTGTCTCAGTCAACAGCAAATTAAAGTCTAAATTCACCGAACAGAAATGATAAAATGATTAATCTAGATTTATTTCCATACCAAAAATACTTTCCTCACATCAATTTATATTTTATATCTCATTCTGAACCTGTACTGATTAAACATGGTGAAATACAGTGCTGACATAATGTGAAAACTCATATGTGTGTATTTTATTCTGTCTTCAAGTTCCTGCTATACAAAATCTTAAAATACAATAAACACTTAAATTATTTATATATAAATTTTGATTCAGATAAGAATAGAATTAATAATAGACAATAGATAATTTGATATGATTGCATTGTTCATTATCTAATAATATTAAAAGTGACCTTTAATGCTTTGATATATATCAATGAATTTTAATTAATCTAAACAATATTTATTCAGCAATTGGTATCATACATGTATATTACAGCAACAATGCATAAAAGATTGAGAAACAAGCCAAAAGGCTTATGTTAATCTCGCTCTCAATGAATTTTGAAACATCCATATCAGCAAACAGCTGACTTTATCAACAAACAGGTCATATTTGCATTTTGAAACCAAGCTAGGTTAATGGTAGCAGTATGTGTTATATGAAACATAAATTTTAAAAATTAATCAAAGCTAATTGCACTAAAATAGATTCTTCATTTAATTGATTGCACTATATACACCTGTATGTTATTGTAACTTATTGTTAATCCTATTTTTGGTAGCTTTGAAAATTTCATCTTAATCTGAAGTGTTGACAGTGTAAAAATAAAAATGATAATAATCATACATTGAGTAAAAAAATATTGATGTGTCAGAACTTTTAAATATTGATTCATGACATTTGTGATGATTTTCTGAATGTTCCACCTTAGAAAAGAAAAAACCTAAAAATAAGATATGATAAAAGAAAAGATCATATCTCAAATCGTAATTCGAAATCTCTAAGAAAACTATATTTGTATACATTCCAAATACTAGTACTGTAAGGAAATGTTCCCCTTTGTTGTTTTCCTTATCTGATCCTTTATAAATCCAATTGTTATACATAAGTGACTCTTATTTTTTCTTCCTTTTTTTCATGTATGTATGTATGTACTTCTGATGATTGGTATCTTTGTTTATTCTGTATATTTGTTCCTTTTGTACCAGTATGTTTAGTTTCAGCAAATAAACTGAACTTGGACTTGACAATGTACCAGTAATCCTGATTGAGGAGTATCAGAGAACAGGAGATGACAGACCTAGGCGGCTGTGCTAATGAGGAGTATCAGAGCACGAGAGATGACAGACCTTGGCGGCTGTGCTAATGGGGTACAGAACTCACTGATAAAACAATGTCATGTACTAAGACAGATTTAAAAAAATCGATGTGCTTAGCCTCCCTAATAAAAGAATACAGGTGTCATTTGTAGCATGATTCAAGATTTGCTGAAACAAGGCACAACACCTATCAGAAATAACAGCTGTGACATTCCCTTCCAAAACATTATATACTATCCAAATTATCCATCAAAGTGGTTGGGAAATGGGAAAATTGGGAGCCTAGCTTGATAGTTATGTCAGACAAACCTAGTAATTTACATTTTATTAGTTAAGAACTACCAAAATATATTATCAGGATCAGATGAAAAGGAACTTGAAGTAATAATGACTTCTATAATCAATGATATAAAACAGTATATTTAAAACAGTATATTTAAAACAGTATATTAAAATAATAAGCTCATGATAAAAATGATAAAACAATTAACATGCATTAAACGATAAAACAATAAACAAACAGTAGACTATTATCTAAGTTTATTAAGCTACATACATTTAATTAATAAATAGGGAAAGTATTTTAAACTTAAAATTGCAAAAGGACTTGGAATATTTTTAATTCGTTTTATTTCTTTTTAGTGACTAGTAGTTTATTGCATATTGTCCATTTAAGGAGTTTCTGCCCTGACATTCCACTGGCTGTCTATCTAGGCTTTTTGTAACTTTGTGAAGGTGTAGACTTTAAATCGTTGTTGTCCCCAGAATGCCATATGTTTTAAAAAAATATCTGCATACATCGAAAGCAAAGCCGTCTTTATCTTGTGATGGGATCTCGGATTCCTTTACTGTTAATATAGCTTAAGGAGAGACAAAAATAATCAAAGAGTGTGGGACACTTTATTTCACAGTGCCTGAACTTGAACACACTAAGGTAATAAGTTTTGTGACAGGTACTTATAAAATTTTTTTAAGACATAATAAATGTTGATTACCTGTTCAATACTAGTACTGATAATCACTTTATGATAACTTTATGACAAACATCATTTACATATGCTGTCAGTTAAACAAAAAAATTTGGCACAGAGGTATTTTAGCACAAACATTTGGAAAATTGTTGGCTCACTACTAATTTTAGCGCTCAGGGGCAGTTGTGCCAAAGGCGCTACAATTTGTAGTGCACCATATTTTCTCTTTTTTCAGTATATAAATGTAAAGCATACATATATGCCTAAAACCAATTCTCGCCAAGGACCATTTTTTGCCAGTGCATTGTTACGTCATTTTTTTAATATAATTTTTATGTGTTGATTTAATGACATAACAATGCACTGGATAGAAATGGTACTTGGCAAGAATAATTGCATGGTCTTACACTTAGGCCAGATAATAGTAGAAAAAGAAAACTTTTAACTATTTATGTCCCAGGCAAAACATCATACTTGAATTTACTAAGACAATTTTCAGTGGCAACACTTTTTATTTTCATTTTTCTCTACAAATAAGTGCACCAATGAATGTCAGCTCGACAATTTACACACTGTAAACAGTGTAATGTGATCATCAAGGGTAGAACTGAAGACATTACTGTATCATGTTTCAGCATCAGGGTCTCATCCCATCTGTTAATATTAGACTCAACTTCTTCCTTAAACTTACAAGTTAAATATAAAACAATGAAGAAGAAAAAAATTGCTGTAGTCTAGAGAATGTGAACTCTCTTTTCTTTGAGACTATGGCATCAAATTTACGAAAAGTAACTGCATTTTGATAAAGTAAACAGGTAAAAGTGAAAGTTTGTCAGGTACGATTACCCTATATAGTTCCTGCATACTTATTTAAAACTAGATGGCATGGTTATGCTAAAGGAACATTGCTTAACATCAGCCTCTGTCATACGTAAACAATACTTACATATACTTGAAGTTCGCTGGTTTTCACGGATTGGGCGAAGGGGACGATCTACATTACCCGCCATATTTGTTTATACACTCGGATATCCTCGTGTCATAGGTTCCGAATGGAAAGTAGTTCTATTTTGATATTCATGCGCTTTTTGAGAATAAATTTCGTGTAATTATCTAGAAATCTGTTTTTATTCCTCCAAATTAAAAATGTAACTGTTTTATTATGTGATTTAATTAGATTATCTCATTAATTACTTATAATTATGATCTAATAAATAAAACTTTTGTAAGGTGCATGTAACTATTTGTTGCTAGTGTAAGACATATCAACAAATTAAAGGTGATAAGGCTAAAACAAGATGGCAGAGTCTGTTTAGAGAAATTAACTGACATAACATTGTATGTGATTTTGAAAAAGTACAAACAATGGCGACGGGACAAGTGTCGCGTGTAATTACGGAGGGTATTCCAGTCGAGCCTACCCTTAAATTACATATGCCACACCCGCCAAACGGTAAGTTTGGTGTCCCTCCAAACAAAATTCGCAACAAATTGCGATTGGATCCATCCAGAGCATTAGAGCCAACAAGAAAAAAGATTGCTACGATCGAGGCCCAGCGTGTGATGTCAGTGTTTGAGGATACGATTTGTAAAGCTGAAATCGTGTCAATCCTTCCATTTATTTTAGAGAATAGAGAGAGGTTTCGAGTAAGTCTCGGCGCTGAACTCTCTTTGTTATTGGATATTCATAAAAACACTGTGGAAAGCTATGAAGAAATCAAAGAGCAACTCGATATCCAGATGCGCCAGAGACGCATCAGAACAGCTAGCACAGAGAAGAGTGAAGGTTTGGAGGACGAGGGAATGAGGGAGTATGGGGCCAGCACAGAGAGTCCTATGCCTGAAGCAGAACAAATGGGTGGGTCACGGAGAAGCAGTGTAGCTAGTGCTCGGTCCGTCCGATCGGCCCAGTCTGTGGAGAGCTATGACAGCCAGACAGAGAGGACCATGAGAAGTCTCAGTCTGGTAGCACAGCAGCTGAGCAGCTCCTGTAAAAATATCCTCAGGGCATTCCTGACCAATCCCAATGCCCTGAGCATGATCAAAAACCAGGCAAGGCGAGCAGAGCCTTGTAGCATGTTTCTGAAGGACATGTCTGACCTCAGGGACATCTTGCTGAACAAGCTGCTTACCACCCCAGAGGAAGAGAAGGAGAGAATGCAGTACATCCAAGAGGTGTCCAAGCGGGAGAGACAGAATGCCACAGTGATTGAGGACCTGGAGCAGAAACTCAAGGCGGCCATGGATGATAAAGATGAAGAAGTATATCACTAATTCAGCTCCTTAAAATGAACTTCTTGATGTAGTTAATTTAAAACATGAGAATTCTTATTCATGATTAAAAATTATTTAAACTTTATTTTTGAAAACATGTACAATCATAGGCAGTGATTATCTTTATTTCTTTAATAACAGTTATTTATGAAATTTAAAACTCATTTGAAACATTAAATAAAATGTTTTCAATCTTATAGAATATCAAACAGAAATGTCCTTATCTGTGAATGGTGGTTAATTATGAAATCTACGTATGATATATACTTTTAAAAGATCAAGAAGAAGAATTCCATCATTAGAAAGCTTCAGGCAGACCTGCGTCAGATTGAGAAGTTTTCGGACGAGAACAACAAGAGAGTGACCAATGAGGCTGAAAAACAGGAACAAGCGGATCTAAAGAACAGCGAGGGCAAGAAACAGCGCCTGATGACGGAGCTGAACCAGCTCAAAACCCAGCTCCAGAACGCGGTGATGGAGCACAGGGAAAACGAGCAGGAACTCAGAAGAGTACGTCTTGTTACTGGTGTAGTGTAGTAGTCACCTCCCTCACTGTTCACTCCCAGAAACCAGCACATGAAATATCTCTCTCCATAGATATAGTTAATTGACGAAACTTACATTAATGCCTAAAAGTTTCTGGAGAATTTCTCCTACTCTACTCACAATTTACTTGTGTATTGTAACAAAATTATTGTAATTTTTACAGGCTGCAATACAAGTATTTTTTATAAAGATTATTTTGTGAAATCTTGATATCCCTTGAGAATATTTCATATGCTGGTTTGAATTCTACCCTAGAATGCACTGAGTGTAAAAACTCATCTGGTACAAGGATGACATTCTAATATTATTATCATGATTTTTTTTCAAAGGCAAAACTTCATTTCTAACTCAGTAGTAATCAACTTAACAATAAAATTCTAATAATTATTATAATTTCTATTTAGATATCTAGCAAATTTCTAATCAAAATTGAATCTATGATCCCAAAGAAGATGTTAAATAAAATACTACTGATCATTTCCCCAATGAATTTTGAACCTTTCATTGATGTCATCCTTGTTCCTGTGTTAGTTTGCACTCTGGATAACTCGGTAGCACTTCCTCTGTAGATGTTGTACTCCTAGCATGCACTATCCTCTGGTAGATCTGTTCTCAGAATCTCTCCTATATAGATCACGTACATACCAGTAGATATGTAGATATATAGTACATATTATATCTATCTAGATCTAGAGATGTAGTGTATGTCAACAGAAACTCTTGTAGATTTAGAAATCAAGACCAGGAATTTATTTTTACTTTTATAAAACTTACCTCATTTGCTTAACTTCTTCCTTAAGTTCTACGAGGTTTTTTTTTAATTTGCAACAAAAGTAGAAATATGAGATAGAAATGATTTGTGTTATGTAGATTATTAATTTAATTCAAACAATATTCTATTATGCATTATTATATTGTAGATTATTATATTGGTAATTCACTCAGAAATTTCACAAACTTTTAATTTATTTGGAGTCAATAGTACACATTTGCTACAATTAACTTTATTATAGCTATTTTGACACTTTTCAAAAGCAGACTGTTAAATTTGCTAATTTAGGGAAATGTATAATTATGTACCAATTATATAAAAATATATATGGGGGTGGGCTATAGAGGAATACCTAAAGTACATGTAAACTGGAGTACAACATTTATGATGGAGTAACCTCCCCTCTGAGGTGGCACTACATTAACACTCTGTGACAGGTCGATAGTTTTCTAGTTCTGTGTTCCTTTGACCTGTGTCTGACGGACATTGAAGGTCACTCTTACTTACACTGGATTATGTTTGTCTTTTGTGGTCACTCAAGTAAGCGTGTTTACAATTTCATAATATACAAGGTGCACAAGGTTGAATGGGAACTAATTACATTTATACATTTAAATGCTTTCTTTGGTGATTCATGCGGGTATGAAGGTAGCATCATTGCAGAAAAATACAAAACCCGCGTTAGTGGGTTATGTTAATTTTTTCTGCAATGATCGCTACCATCATAACCTGCATAAATCATCAAAGAGAGCATTTTATTGTTTAAATAGACATCTTTCTTTTAACATAAATTAATGAATTGATCGCAAAGAGTAAGTAAAATTAACTAAATAGTGTTTAATAATGTACATCCACGCGGGCATGTTAAGGCTTCCCGTTTGATTTTACAGCGATGTGTAGAAAGTCACTTGTCTGTACTTCATACGATATGACGTCATAATTAACTTTGACGTCACGATCTGCATTCCTGTCGATAGTTCTCAGGGAATGTATCTTAACGTTTAAAGTGAATTGTATCAAACCAGTAATAAAACCGCATTTTCCTTTACATAGATGCTGCCGTTAATGCTAGATGTACAGAATTCATTCATA
This sequence comes from Magallana hongkongensis, assembly GCA_016163765.1. Taxonomy (NCBI): domain Eukaryota; kingdom Metazoa; phylum Mollusca; class Bivalvia; order Ostreida; family Ostreidae; genus Magallana; species Magallana hongkongensis. The sequence continues at coordinate 70,566,475 of WFKH01010931.1, forward strand.
TCAAAAACCAGTATCAAATAATCTGCAGTTTTAAAGCTTAGTTTTAAGTAAAAGATTGTTTATAAACTAGTGGTTTGGAGACTCTTCCTGCTACGTGTAAATAACTGAATGAAGAAATTTTAATGCATGTAAAAACCAGAGTTGGCACAGGTGAAAGATCAACACAATTTTAGAATTTTTTACGTCAAATTGGCAGAGAATATAAGTACAAATGTGAATCGTGCTTGGGAAACCTACGGATTCACCCCAATTTTTTGTAAATCGCTTTTGATTAGTAAAAATGTGCATTATTTTGATGATTTTGTGGAATGTTTCAACAATATCTTTCATAAACGAAATATCTATTTCAAGCCCAAGCAAGAACTTCAAAGTATATGACAAAACAAAGGATTTTTTAAAAACATATTTATGATTAAATGTCATTAATCACCTGCACCGATGCAATTTAAATAGATCATTTGCAATATTAGAATTCGCCGTCACATGATCACAAAGTACATATGACGTCACAAAAATGCATCAAATATAATGTTTAACATCGTTGTCAATAAATGTAAATAAATAGAGATTTTAAGAAATACTCCCGGTCAAATTATTTATGCAATGATTGAAAAAATATCGTTTTCCAGCCGTATTTTAGCCCCGGGACGCCATAACATTGCTGCGCATATGTTAGGTAAAAGAAATAGCCTAGCCAAATCGTCTTACATGGGAATTTGAGTCAGACATCATCATGATTATTTCGTGGAGTCCTTGATTTTTCTAAGATTGCTGAAGGTTTCAACCGATCAATGAACTGGTTGGATCTGGATTGTGTAGATTTCAGCCCTGTCAGTTTCTATAGAGCTATGAATCACAATCGGTTTTCTTAAGAAATAGAGGAGAAAATACTTCGTATATGTAAATATAGTATGGTATCTACAGAAATCCCGCTGCACTTGTTGATTGCAGACTATATAGGGGATGATGCATTATAGGTTTTCTTGGTTTCATTATTAATCTTATCTAATATTCCAATCAAGGTAAAAGCACTTGCAGTGTTGAAAAAAAATGTAGCAATTACATTCCACTGAACCAGATATTATCTTTATATCCTGAACCTCTTTTATTAATCCAGTTATGTCGTCATGTATGTGACATCTTTAGATCCACTCGGGAAACCCTGAACCTCCAAGTAAAATTAAAGAAGTCATAAAAAAAAACTTGGGTTGTGAACTCTATAAATGTCCAAGCCGTTACAGAAACCTTCATGGACCGTATTGCATGGATCCCTATTAATAAGCAAACATACCGTTTCTGACCTTGACCTTCCAGATAACCTTGACTTCAAGATTCTTTGTTTTGAGTTTTGCTTTATTTCAATATACTTTATGAAACTTATACAAGCTTAGGACATACATTTAATTGCACAGGTGGAAGCAATTAAAGGGGCTCCAATGGGTAGTCAAAGTTCATAATAAAAATTAATAGGATTTTTTTTTTTAAACAATCCTCGAAGCATTGTGATAAAGTTAAAAACCATTATGCCCTAATATTTTTCCTATCTCTGATTTTAATACTAGAATACATCTATCCTTTGCATTCGTTAATACATGGATTGCACAATTCAAACTCATGGCCAAAGGGTAGTACATATCGGTATTTCTTTCAGTGTCTTAATGTTTACATTTTCATTGTTTTACATACATTTTATGTTTGTTTGTAATGCACTGGCCCATGCAGTTGATGTATTTTACTAATTTCCCTGATGTTGTATAGTTCCATACATGCTAATTTTTAATGCAACAAAGTAAAAATGGCAATGTAAGATTTAGGTCCATAAGGAGAGGTCTGTTCTTCACAGGTATACTTTAATTTGTGACGAAATTGGAGGCTTTTTATTGGGGATGAAGAAAAGATGGTGGAGAAGGATGGATAAATCTCTTTCTTTGACAAGTCATGTTAATCTTTAATGTGGCAGCAAGCTAATTAATACATGTATATGGAAGTTTCAAGTTTTTTCTACCATGGCACTTGAGGTTACTTATAGAGAGCAGAAAAGCCACAGTGGGGGAGTCCCATTTTACCAAAAATATTTTGAAGAAAAGATGGATTATCCAATTTTACCAATATTACAAAAATATTATACTGAAAAAATCTTCACATGAATATAGAAGCTAAAAATTAATTTGCGAAATTAATATACATGAGATAGCTTGAAGTATTTCCAAGTTCAAATAATGTAACTTTAAATGTCGAACATTTACTATCATGAAGGAAGGAACTTTATTATCTAATGGGATGGGAGATTAAATGCCGGACCAGACCGGAATACGAACTTGGGCCCCCTGAAACTCTAGTCAGATGCTCTACCAACTTAGCTATCTAGCACTGGTATTTGAACCATTCTGACCATCACAATTATGTTGGACTCTATTATACCAGTAGTAAGTCAGTTATAGCTTCTTGAGTAAAGTGGACTCTGTTGCCAAGGTGAGCAAAGTTTCCCATAGGCCACTTTGCTTCATATACAAGTTTAGCCTTCCATTGAGAGCTAAAATTCTGTAACCCAAGAGTTGAACTAAATAAATGTATCCTTGCTTATATTCACTTTACATTCTTTTTGTCTGCATGCTGTTCAGTAGAGAGAAGGAAGCTAGATTTCAAAATCTCCAATATAATTTCACTAAAAAAAAATGTGCCTCATATCATCCTAATCTAAGGTTGCAACCCCTATCACCCTTTTGATCATCAATGCTCACAATCTTTGTATCAAAAAAGTCTTTGTTAAGATAGTCAAATAGTGTTTGCCTCACTCTCGCAGCGCTACAGGAGCTGGGATCTTAAATAAACAATTTTGATTCATGAATGTAAAATTAAGTTGGAATTATGATTGGCTCAAACAGCCTTCAAGAAGATGAAAACATTCTTTAATTGGTAATCACTGACAAATGTCCAGTGACTGCCAAAGGATTGGGTAACCTTTAAAAAATATAGAATTGTTATAATTAAGATTTTTTTATTACAGAAAAAATTCAGAGTGGAGTCACAAGTTGAGAACTGGATCCAGAAATATGATACTGACATGAATGAAAGACAGGTAGGGCTGACTGATAAAACCATGTTTGGTGTTCCATATTGAACAGTCTAAGTTTAAGACTTTTTCTCCTTAATATTAATTAAGCTAAAATTGTTGCGCTAGTCACAATCTAAACTACAGGGTATATGAAGAAAACTGGTGCATTGAAATAAAGTACTTTTGATTGTTGGCTATGTATCTCTTTTTATAGAAGTATGAGATTTCTGTGTTTCACAGAGCAAAATTTTTCTCGTAATTATTAATATACAATTATAGCCTTTTGATGAGGTCAATACATGGTTTTATAGACCTGATGAGAGTATATCGACCGAGGACGAAGTCCGAGGTTGATATACTCTCATCAGGTCTATAAAACCATGTATTGACCGATATCAAAAGGCTATAACTGTTTTATTATAATAAATCAAAAACTAATTCTCTTCATTCTCTTCAAGCATTTAATAGTGAAATATTTTGTTCATAATGTAAAGTTGTTGATTTCGCTATTATGACGTCACAATGTCGCACGTGCCAAAACCAGTATTTTGTCATGAAAATCTATTTTTAGTATAGTGAGGTCAATAAATTTTCTATTTTTAGTATAGTAAGGTCTATAACAGAATTTATAGCATGGTCATGTAACAACAATCGACCAATCATATGCTTGGGAAAAATACGATATTATAATAAATCAAATTATTTCTGTTTGACAGAGCGAGTATGAGGAGATAGACCTGGTGTACACCGAGGAGAAGAAACAGCTCCATGAGTTGGAGGAGCGATTCAAGACACTGGAGGCCGAGTACCAGCAGATCATGGAGGAACGTCGCGTGGCGAGGGAGAAGCGAGAGGCGGCGGAGAGAGAGATGGCGCTGATGGTGAAGGCTGCCACCACCATTCAGGCTTTCTGGCGGTCCTTCAAAGTCCGCAAGGCGCTCAAGGCCCGCAAGAAGAAGGGCGGCGGCAAAAAGAAAAAGTAAAGCTCGGTGTGAGGTGGCTGTGTTGTCTGCAGGTTGCTGGGGCGTGCTGTGTGACATCACAATAGCATTGTCTGTGTGATTAAATAACTTGCTATACCATCTGGTTGTTGAAATGTACTCACATATTATATGTAAACACAATAAATTGTCTGCTTTTGTTTTACTGTTTTTTTACCTAGACTAACTCATGCCAGATTTAGTTTGCTTTTTACATGTGTAACTCTTTGGTGTGGAATTCATGTGAACTAATTTCACCACCATCATCAGGCTTGAGCCAAAGAACATTGTTTGTCACTTCTTGAGGAGTTCATCAGATAGAATAAACAACGCTGTCTCCATGATGTCTGTTTGTCAAGTATCCATCAATGTGTTTTGTTTACATATGACAATGATTTATTTCCCTTGAAATTAAGATTCTAATTTACTTTCATTGATCAGAGTACATATCAATTGTTGTTTTTGTCCTATTTCAATACATGATATAGAATGTGATTTGTTTTTGCAGCTCAGCCTAAAGACTGTGACATGCAGAGATCAGGGGTGGCCAGTGTTTACCCTCCCTGTACAATTGTTGATAAATCTTGCACATTCCTGGACTTGAAGAGTTGGTGAAATATCCTGTTTTATACATTGTGTTAACATGTTTATCTCCCTTCTTGCAGACGTGTAAAGGTTATTTCCTATTTTGAAAGATTCAATAAACTCTTCTTACATTGGTGTGATGATGTCTATTCTTTTTCTTTCAAGATTTTATGACTTTAGTTATGAAAAGTAGTATACTTCAGTAATGATTGTGCTAATGAATAATAAATACTTGTGCACATATCTAGATGGAAGTCTGGGAAATTCCCTCAGATTCACTTTGGTTATTTGATTGCCATAATAAATATATGAGAAATAGACATGGCACACCTTTCACTGTGGATGCCTATCATTAGCTAGTCCTCTCAGAGCGACTACTTGTATCTTCAAATATCAAGAACACTTTCAGTGGTACATGTATATAATGGAATTTATTGAGTATCAAGTATTTTAGATCAAAGTACTGAAGTACTGAAAGCCGGGCTCTTTTGATGTGTGATTATGCATATTGTGTAGTAAACACTGGCAATATCTCTCTCTCTCTCTCTCTCTCTCTCTAAAATGCTTTCAATGTCGGCAAAGCGTCTGAGAGCGAATTTTGTAAGCGGCTATTAACAAAAATATGTCCGTCTAGTAGAAAAAATCAACAGCGCATTGAATTTTGAAACAAGCGTTATAAAATCAACCCTCAATTCCCTCGAGGTGCAGCCGAATAACAATGCTTTGAAAAGTAGTTGATGGAAATTCATGCGCATTGTATATGTGCCCAAAATGCATAGTCTTGTTTAAAAAAACACATAAATAATAAGAAATAAAAAAACCATTCAACGCTAAATTTATTCACAAACAATAAAACCAACAATAGCTTTGACAAAACAAGGCTCTCTGTGTAACTATTTGGTATAGCGGAAGCTTTTACTTTGACACTGTTCGGTTTTTTGTTTACTTTTAACTTGTGCTATTTATAGTAACATTGGTGATTTTCCTGCCTATAGCCAGGACTCTGCTTTCAGCAGAGCCCGGCTAAAAACTAGATCTGCTAAAGCAGGACCTGATTCAGTAAACAAAAAAAATTTCTCAACAGATTCTGCATATAAATAGTTGTAATGTATTGTCAAGAGAAATATTTTTACTAAGTAAAATTAATAATATATCAAAATTTTCTTTGTCCTTGGTCCATTTTCCAGACAGTGAACTAATGTTCTACAGTAACTAACAGAAAACAATGATGTCAATTTAATTTTATACATTCAACTTCCCATCATGACAAATTATTCATTAAAGTAAAATTAGTTGTACACAAAAGGTTTTATAACAGCAAGTTGATATACATGTACCATATTCTGTAAGCTTGAAGACTAGTGATAAATTAACATGTATAAAACTTGTTAAAAAGTGAGTCCTAACCGCGAATCCCTATTTATAATGTAAAAGATTCAGATCATAATAAAATTAGGCTGATGACAATCTCAGTACAACGTTCCGACATAAGAGATGAAGTTTTCAACAACTGACAGTAAATAGTCCTGTAATATCACTACACTACAGTGCCATCAGGAGGCCTTCGTTTTCTCCCACTGCTCGGGAGTTAACGTTTTCATCTGGAACGCGTGGATGACCTTCAATTCTTCTTCTAATACTTTATTCACCAGCCTAAACGAACAAATATAAACTATAATTGTTATTTCTTCCACAAAATGGTTTTGTCCTGTTATATTTCATTAACATGTTAAAAATCCAAAAATCTGTCAACTTTTGAGAAGCCCTAACAAAAACCCTTGGTGAATTTTAATGTTTTAAACTGAATTAATTTTCCATCTTTGTCATATTAATATTCTTCATTAAGAACAGAATTTATGTCAGTGAAGAGTTTCACCTGTGCCTCTGAAGAAGGGGGAGCCCCTCAAACTTGGAGGAGACAATAACAGTCTGAAACTTGGCACCACATCCATCTGACATATCCACCACTTCCTTCAAAGAATAAAAGTACTGAGAGCATTGGAGATGAATTAAGGCAAGCTGATGTATATTATATACCTATTTACTGGCTATGAGGAAGATATCAAGTTTATTGTCCCCCGAGACAGCACCTATTTCACAAGGCAAAGCTGAGGGAAAGAGTTGCTGTCAAGGGGGACAATAAACTTGCTATCGTCCGAATGGTCAGTAAATAGGTACCAATTTTTTGTGCGCCGTAAATTGCAACTTTTTAACACGTATGGAACTATAGCTCCCAGGTCGTCCATCTGAATTTTTTCAGACTGGGAGCTACAGACCTGCAGCTATATTTCTCCCATCCCATTACCTTGGTTCCATGACCAACCCCTGGAACTGACAGGTTAACTCCTGCCAGGGGAAGAGCCTGGGGTGATCTTCAAGACGAAGATCATTTAACAGTTTAAGGGGGAGGAATGTGACGGTCAGACAGGTTCGGATACTGGCGCCAGATATAGCTTAGTTGGTAGAGCACCTGACTAGAAATTGAGAGGGCCCGGGTTCGAATCCCGGTCTGGTCCGTAATTATTTCTCCCATCCGTTACAGCCCTCACCCCCCCCCCCCCCCAATGATCCCCCTCCCGCAGATCACCCCAGGATCCACTCATCCCCCCCACGCCCCCCAGCCCCCTCCCCCCCCCCCCCCCCCCCCCCCCAGCACACCAACAGACAATGATCAATTCTGGTTGCCTGGTTTTACATTTTAAAAAAATCGATAACACGAAAAGGGAAGCTTTGTTATGTATTGTCACTAACCAAGTGTTTGAGATCGCCGAGTTCCTGAGAGGATTTCAGCTTCTCTTCGATGTGCTCACTGCTGGACATGTTTTCTCTTCTGTTTTACGATATAACTATAGCAAAACGAATAAAATCAGTCAGACGTTATTCAGTGGGTCAATGAGCTATAAAATGCTAAATTATTATATTTCATTTTTTTTTAAAGTGTAAGTAATTTCCTTTAATGTGAAATTAAAATGAGAATTTAATTGATTATCAAATTAAAAGTCATTTTCGTTTTGAAAACTTTGTCTTCTTAGTCTTGAATGTGACATGAGGCTACTTTCACTTTTACTGACGCTTCTACAATTCGTTGGATATGATTTTGTTTTAGCAAGGTCCAGCGACTGTTTTAAGTTATCAATTTTAGATCTAGTCACAAATAGCCAATGTCCGAGACATTTTGCTCCACAACGTTTTCGTACATGGCGATTTGACCGTGATCAAGATATATCCACATCCTTTCCGTTGGATCCTATTGCACAAAATTTTGTTCGACAAGTCTCGGGCTGTTTGTTCTCGGTCACCTATCCTATTCCACTGAAGTCAAAAGTGCAGCTTGTTGCTTTTTCTAAGCGGGTTGTTTCTGACATTCTGGGTTTGTCTGATGCTGCACCCTCAGAAGTAGAGTTTGTGGAATTTGTGAGTGGCTCTCTCATTTTGCCTGGTTCTCTCCCTTTGTCACACAGGTATGGAGGTCACCAGTTCGGATACTGGTCGGGACAGTTGGGAGATGGACGGGCGGTCATGCTGGGGAAGTTTGTCAGTCACCGCGGTGAGAGGTGGGAGTTACAGCTAAAGGGATCAGGACAAACACCGTACTCACGCCATGGAGACGGTCGAGCGGTGCTGAGGTCGTCTGTCAGGGAGTTTCTCTGTAGTGAAGCAATGTTTCATCTCGGTATGTTGTTACTCCTATATTAGGTATTATAACTGGTAATTTTAAATCTAATTCAAAACTAAATTAATGTAATCGAATGGTATATATAATATATGCTTTGTATTGATATAGAAATGAAGGTAAAAGTAGAGTGTCTACTTCATTGCAAATAATAAACTGAAAATTTTCGATTTGGAAGCCCTGTTTCAAATATTAAATAGTGAATTATTCTCCAATTTTTCTTCATCAATTATATTTTGTAATCTCTGAATGGAGGTTATACTTTAAAAAATATTTATATCAAATTTAGGTATTCCAACCAGTCGAGCGGCAACTCTTGTAGTGTCTGATGATCCAGTGGTGCGTGACCAGTTTTATAACGGTAATATCCGAACAGAGAGAGCTGCTGTTGTCCTTAGGTTGGCTCCTTCCTGGTTCCGAATTGGTTCATTAGAGATATTGACGAAAAACAAGGAACTTGAGCTTCTTCAACAGCTTTTGGATTTTGTCATCAAGAATCATTTTCCTCTGATTGATATTACGGATAAGGACAGGTACCTATCTCTGTACAGTACAATTGTGTCACAAACAGCTCAATTAGTGGCCCAGTGGCAGAGTGTGGGATTTACCCATGGTGTATGCAACACCGATAACTTCAGTCTTCTTTCTATCACCATTGACTATGGACCTTTTGGGTTTATGGAGGAGTACAATCCAAGATTTGTTCCCAATACCTCGGACGATGAGGGAAGATACAGCTATGAAAACCAGCCAGATGTCGGTTACTTCAACTTAGAAAAACTTGGAGATGCTTTTAAACCAGTCCTGAAAAGCTCTCAAGTGAAACAGCTTCAGTACGTTCTGGAAGGTTATGAGAGAATCTACAAAGACATGTTCATGGAACTGTTCAGGAGAAAACTAGGCTTATTGACCATTGATAAAGATGATGAAAATTTAGTGGCTGTATTTTTAAAAATCATGGAGGACACAAAATCAGATTTCACTATGTCTTTTCGGGAACTTGGAGAAATTGATCTGAGAGAAATGTCAAGTACTTACAAAGTACCCCAGAAATACTGGGCACTGACTTCAATGGCAGACCATGAGTGGTTCTGGAATTGGGTGGATAAATATAAAATCAGGCTGAAGCAGGAAGGGACGGATGAGGTGACTCGACAGACACTGATGAATAAGACCAACCCCAGGTACATACTGAGGAACTGGATGGCTCAAGAGGCCATAGAAATGGCCAACAACAATGATTTCAGTGGGGTCCAGGAGCTACTGAGGATCTTGGAGCACCCAAAAGACAGGGACCCAGAGGCAGAGAGGGCAGGGTATGCCTCACGACCCCCAGAGTGGTCCAAATCTCTGAGGGTCAGCTGCTCCTCATGATTCAAGGAAGGAATGATTAACCTGGGGGGGGGGGGGGGGG